>JAVYIG010004413.1:0-162653 GCA_035222895.1 Strongylocentrotus droebachiensis
GGGTCATTTACCAGAGATGACTTGAAAGGGGCACTAGCATGTGAAAGAAAAGAGACAATTTTTTTAGGTGAAAATGGGCATTTATGAGTAGGGGAAGGGGCTCTTTTTTAAATTGGGGCACTTATCATAAGGAAAAGGGGCACTTATTAGAAATGAAAAGGGGCACATGTGAAAATATAAGGTGCGCTTATCCGAGTTAAAAAGGTGTAGTTATAAAGTGTATAAATGCAAGAAATAAAATATGATGAAATACACATTATATACGCATTATTCATTAATGTGAATGAAACATACATACACTGTCGCTCATAAAGGTGGAATATTTTTTTTAAATCCCAATTTATGGAATTATTTCAAAAATAATTTTAAAATACTAGATCTAGATAATAGTATACATTCTCAGATTTTATTGAATAATAATTTGCCAATGTGTGTTTTGCGTGACTGCTAAAGCATGTATTTGCTACTATGCTTATCAACTAGGGGACCTATGCCCTTAAGTCATAAATGACAGTAATGAGGATTAATGCCCCACAAAAGGGCACTAATATAGCACATCGACACGGTGTTGATCCTGGGGCCTCACAGTTACGAGGACATTGCTTTGTCACTGAACCATGACTGTACGCAGCGGGGGCTAGGGTAGGGGGCAGTTTCCATAAATAAAAAAAAAAAGACAGAAAATGCAATAAATTTACAATAATTTATTGCATTTTACCCCGGCCCCCAACATAAAAAAATCCTCTGGACGGCCAAGCATTATGGCTCAAGGCATGGGCACACAGAAAAAAAAATTATGTTGGGGACCGGGGTAGAATGCAATAAATTATTGAAAATTTATTGCATTTTCTGTGTTTTTTTTTATATATGGAAACTGCCCACTATCCTAGCCCCCGCTGCGTACAGTCATGGTTCAGTGACAAAGCAATGGCCTCGTAACTGTGAGGCCCCAGGATCAACACCGTGTCGATGTGCTATATTAGTGCCCTTTTGTGGGGCATTAATCCTCATTACTGTCATTTATGACTTAAGGGCATAGGTCCCCTAGTTGATAAACATAGTAGCATATACATGCTTTTGCAGTCACGCAAAACACACATTGGCAAATTATTATTCAATAAAATCTGAGAACGCGTACTATTATTTAGATCTAGTATTTTTAAATTATTTTTTAAATAATTCCATAAATTGGGATAAAAAAAGATATTCCACCGTTATGAGCGACAGTGTAGATTCTAACAAAAACTTCATAGATTTGAAAACTAAAAAAAAGGAATATAAACCCAAGATATATCTGACAGCACTAAAAGTAAAACCGTCGAATATGAACGCAAGACAAATTAATTCAAATGACAAACTCGCGAATTTGGCCGGAAAATCCTATATTAAAAGAGGAAGGAAAAGGGGCACTTGTCTAAGTAAAAGGGACACCTCTAAGGTTTGAATAGGGCAATTATCAGAGGTGAAGGGGGTGCTTATCAAAAATGAAAAGGGGCGCTTCTCGTATCCGAAAAGGTGCACTTACTAGAAATTAAAAAGGGCACTTATGAGAATGGAACATGAACACTTCTTGCAAAGAAAAATGGGAACTTGTCGAAAATAAATGCCAAAATAAAAGGGGCACTTATTAGAGGTAGAAAGGGGTAGGGGCACTTTTAAAAATTAATAGGGGCACTTGTAAAAGTAAAAGGGGCACTTTTCATGTAAAAAGGGGCACTTCTTACAAACTTAAAGGGGCACTTTTCTATGTAAAAAGGGGCACTTTTGGGGTACTTGAAAAAGTGGGGGGTATTTTCAAATGAATTAGTTACAATTTATTGTTCCCCCTGTTACATAATTTTTCACCAATTATAATTTACATTTTCTCAGCTTCATCGGTAAAGGTTAAGTCATTGATTTAAAAAGTCTTTCCAACTAAAGCTTGGTGCATGATCAGTGGCGGATCCCCCCCCCCCCGGTAAAAAAAAAAGGGGGGGAGGAAAGGGGGAAGGGGGAAAAGAAAAAGGGAGAACAAGAGAGAAAAAGGAGGGGGAAGAAAGAAAAGGGAAGAGAGAAAGAAGAAGAAAAGAGGGAGGAGAGAATGGGGAGAGAAGAAAAAGGAGGAGAAAAGGAAGAAAGGGGAAGAGAGAGGAGAGAAAAAAAAGGGTGGGGGAGGAGAATAATGAGAAGGGAAAAGAAAGAAAGGGGGATGATATTACAAGAAGGTGTTTTTTTTTTTACCGGGAAAGGGACGGGGGCACGCAATTTTGCAGTGTGCATAATATAAGGTCCCTCTTGCCAATGGTGTAGCTCCCCCCCCCAAAAAAAAGCACAAGAAGAAACAAAAAAAAGAGATGGAAAAAAGGGGGGAAAGAGATAATTTGTGTGAGTTAAAAGAGAAATCAAAACAAATGAAAGAGCATAAACAACGATAGAAGAGAGGTGCGAGAGCATGAGGAATAACATTTCTTTTAAAAGAATAATGGGATAACAACCAGGGTCGTCGCTAAAGTAGGTCACGATATTGGCAGTAAAATTGCGCTGCTGTCGGGGAAAATGAGAAAAGGGGGTGGGGGGGAAATTAGAGGGAAAGGGAAAGAAAAGAAAAAAAGAAAAAGGAAAAGAAAGGAAAGAGGAGAAAAGAAAGAAAGAGAAAGAAGAAACAGGAAGGAGAGGGAAACAAAAGGAAAAGAAAGAAAAAAAGAAAAGGAAAAAAAGAAAAGGAAAAAAAGAAGAGAAAAAGGAAACAAAGAAATGGGGGGTGACAAAGAAGAAATAGAGAGGGGTAAGAGCCTGAGAGAAGAGGGCTGGGAGTAAGAGAGAGAGAGAGGGGGATGTTGGGTGGAGTCCCCACGTCGAGGGGGAAAGAAAGATACACATAGATAATTATGTTGCTGTGTCGGGTCCGCTGTTTCGGTATTCTTGCTCGATCCTCGTGTACTATATCAATGCAGAAGTTCGAAGTCGATGAGATGTATTCTGTCGGTCGGCCGGCAATTTTTTTTCTCCCTACGTACTGTTACTTTTTATCGGAAAAAAGAAACATTAAAAAAGAGTCGGTAAAACGAATCGTCTTCTATCTCTAATAATTTGAAACGTAGAAGCTTCCGCGCTTCGCGCAGGATGGACGTAAATGAATTCAGACAAGGATTAAGAGTAATAATTAAATGAAACGTCAAAGCTTCCATGCTTCGCGGGGACGGGGGAAAACTGAATTCAGACAAGGACACAATACAACGAATCGTCTTCTTTATCTAATAATTAAATGAAACGTCAAAGGAAGGGGGGAACTGAATTCAGACAAGGATTAAGAGTCGAGAACGGTACAACTAATCTTTTTCTTTCTCTAATGACTTAATGACACGTCAAAACTACTTGTAGACATTGGGACATTGGCATTAATATATTTGCCGGTAAATGGCTAGTTTTGTTGATAATTGTTGGCCTCTACACCACCACATCCCCCCCCCCCCCCTCCACCGAAAAAGGTCTAGCGACGCACACAGTTTATATACTCGAGATAATTTATGCAAGTACTACTGGTGGTGAAGTACCAGACCATCGTCAATGCATTGTGCAGCAACGAAGCATACGTCTCACGAAGTGACAGATCACTTTTCTGTTACTTCTTACCAATCAGAAGGCCTATTTTTTTCCGGGAAGCGCCGGTGGACACCAACGCGCCAAATGTGGTTCTCAAATATTGCAAAAGATCCCTACTCTTGGAGGGGTTAGGAGAAAGCAGTACGTCATAGTAAATGTGCCTGAAAATGCGCACCAACGCGCCAAATGTGGTTCTCAAATATTGCAAAAGATCCCTACTCTTGGAGGGGTTAGGAGAAAGCAGTACGTCATAGTAAATGTGCCTGAAAATGCGCCTAATTTGGATCTAAAGTTGCAGATGCTTCATACTCAGGGAGGGGGTTCTGACGGTTCTGACCCCCTCCCAGACTCACCCCCGATTAGTCGCCCCGCTCCTTTGCCGCTGACGCCTCGCTCCATCGATTTTTAAAAATATATTTCACCTCTGCGATTTTGTGCCCCCCCCCCCCGTAAGAAATTCTTGGGTCCGCCACTGATGATACATGACTACAACTCCAACTGGTACGTTCTATTTTGCAAGAAAATGTCTGTACCCATGCATTTCATGCTAAAATGCATCACATCATGCCAAGAATATATTTATTTATATATCTCTTGTACATTTTCTGAAGGTATTTTGTAAATCAAAGGGCAGGAATACATATTGTTTTTTAGAATTCCTACACTTATTCTTTGGGGTGAGGTTTCTTTTGTTGAAAGTTGATGAAAACATTGCATAATTTGTGTATGAAATGTTACTTATTATAAGTACTAACCCGCTAACATGCAAAAAAATCCTGAACAAATTCTCAAACCACTGTGAAGGTGCAACGACCTCGAACAGTGATTAACAGTAAATTCTCCCAGCCATTTTTGAATTTTCCCAACCGTTTTTCCATGAAAAAAGGACACAAGGCAGGCTTTTAAAAATCTTTCAACACTTAAATTGTCTGGAATGGTTTAAGAGTCAAATTATTGCTTTGTGACGATCTACATTCACCTAAAATGTAATTAAATTGTAATAATATAGTTGGGAGAATTAAAGAATCAATCAGATAAGTTTTTCCCAATTTATATCATTAATAATGGTCCGTTTTCACTCAAACTTTCAGATTATCTTTAATTGTACATCTAGCATTGAAGTCACTACGTTAGCACTACCTGAAAAATGTTACCAAGTCCCTTTATATACTGTTACTGGTTAACAGTAAACTCGATCGTGATCTACTTTCGTTATATCAACTCGAGGGTATAATTTCAATACCCTATTCATCATTGTATATGCTTTATAAATCATGTTCGGATTACATACGTCATTGTAATGATTTTTGTAAAGACTATTGGGGTCGTGTTAGTAAAGCTTTCCTATATTCTCAAGATATTTATTTTAAAAATCCCCCACTTAAGAAAAAAGTATATTTTAGAGTTGCTCTGTTGCTATAGGAGGTGCATTTTCTTCTCTTCTTGTCTTTTCCCCTTTTCCCATTTCCATCTTTCCCCACTTTTTACTCTCTTTATTCCGGCACTGGATCTTTGTTTGGGGGAATGGTACGAGCACCATGCGATCTACACCATTGCCTGTAAAGATTCGGATTTGGAATTAAAAGGCAATGCTTTCGGGACTGAATCCAATTTGATAAGTTCATAATGTTGCCCTCTCTTCGTGATCATCACCTCTCCCCTATCCTTGTATTATCTTCACTGGATTTGACCCTAACGTGATCCCCTTATAATAAATTACTTCAAAGGTGAAAACTAAATAAAACCGGATCTGCTCCATTCTTTCAAACAAACTAAAATCGGTACGGTATAGGCCTACTCAGTGTTTTGATCTTATTCAATGTTTGTTTGACTATGCTAACCCTGCATGCATGGGGGGATAGGGGGATATATCCCCCCCCCCAATATTTTGGTGGGGGGGGGGGGAGTGGCCTGTACAATCACCCCCTATAATTCACCATTAAACAAAAATGGAGAGAAAAATTAATGATGAGAGCCCGATGAGAGTAGTTAATGGTTATTACTCGCAAGATGACCATCAATATACATCTCTCATCGGGCTCTCATCATTAATTTTTCTCTCCATTTTTTTTAATGGTGAATTATAGGGGGGGGTGATTGCAATAAGTGTCCATTTTCCATTCTCATAAGTGCCCTTTCTCTTGTAAATGACCCTTTTCTGGTACGAGAAGTTACTCCTTTTCACTTCAGATGAGAGCCCCCTTCACCTCCTATAAATGCCCCTTTAAAATCATTTTTCTTTCAACTAGTGAACATTTTCCTTTCTTATAAGTGCCCCTTTTTCATTCACATAAGTGCCCCTTTTCATATTTTGGTCATTGCCCCTTTTCAGGTGCGATAAGTGCCTCTTTTCACCTCTGATAATTTTCCTTTTAACAATGATACGTGCCCCTTTTCGTTTCTAATAAGGGACCTATCCCCTTTTCATAAATGCCCCTTTTCACCTTTTATAAATGCCCCCATCAAAATCTGATGGGAGCCCATTTTCCGTCGACAAATGCCATTCCCTATTCTCATGACTGACTTTTTCCCCTGGTGAGTGCCTCTTTTTGAGGGTGTAAGAAGTGCCCTATTTTCACCTCTGACAATTACTCTTTGTATTTTTCGCACTGCGAACTCACAAATCTTAAAAAATTTCCTCGCTCGCTCACAAATAAATTTTCAGACCATCACACCCAACTGCAAAGCATGATGCTTAAGCAATATCTTGTATGGTGTATAAAGTGAAGCAAATATTTTAATCACAATGTAAGAGTATATACCAATGTCTTAACAAAAATGCATATTTTCGCTTCGAGATTTCCCTTTGTAGGTGCCTTTTTTCTTGGTGCCTCCCACCCACTTTGGAAGTCGCTCGACCGCCCCTGAAACAGACAGTTTGTATGAGATCAGGAGTGGAAATTTTCTGTCATTTTGAGAACCAAATTTTGCATCAGTGATATTCTGTTTCATTGAATTGAGTTTCCCGCAGAGAGGATTCAGTTGGTTTAATTAATGAAGAGAGCCAAATGAAGAACCAAAAGCAATATATTTTTTTCCATTTACTAATGAGAACAATGTTTTTTTGAGATCTCCTTACACAGAATATTGGAATGGGTTTTTCACGATGAATGTTGTTTGGAGACATCAATATTCATATTAATGTATGTTTCTATCACCAGGAAATAAAGAATTTTCTGTCTACATGAACCTTTCCTGGTTGCTTATTAATGCATTTGCCCACAGGTAAAATAGATTACTTTCACAAGTTGATATCCCTCACCATTGGAGATTTGTTTTTTGGTAATGTCTAAATTTAGTTTAAAAATAGATGATATCAGTCTGGTAGGCATACACTGCAGGCGAGAGTCAGGACTAACATTTAGCATGTTATTAATTTTATTACCACTCTTATATTCTCTGAAATGTTTTCTTTATTGAGGGTGACTTGAAAAGGTTAATAACTTGGAAGGGAGGGGGGGGGGGGAGCAACCTGCTACACGCTTCTACCTCTTGGTTGCTTTGATCCATTGCTGAAAATATTTTGGCAACTATCATTCCCCCCCCCCCCCAACCACGGATACAAATCGACACCCTTGCCTGCATGGTATACCGGATTACCGGTAGTAACATAAACAATATTTATTATTTTATTTTTATTTTTATGTTTTTGTTTTTGTATAATGTTACATAAACAAGTTTGTCAGATCAAAAGAAGTTGACAAGTATACAGATCAAAATGGTGAGATTCTTCAACTGTTCTGGTCCAAGAACTCACGTTGGCTATACAGCGAACCGTTCTAAAGCTGGTTTTCTTGAAGTCAACCAAAGATCAAAACGTGCATAAAACATATCATACTGTATAGACAGTATAGTCTGTAGGTCGAATCATTTATATATTCGATCCAACTTCGATCTAATTGTTACTGACTTACATGATTATAATACAGGAAATAGCCGATTCAGCTGAAAAGGTAGGTAGTATTGGAAATTCGTTTTAGTTACATTGCCATAAAATATTGGAATTTCCTTCCTTATGATAATAAAGGAAATAGACAACTTTGCTCATTTTAAGAGGAAATTAAATTAATAGGCCTACCTATCACTTGACAGTCGGAGAAGAGAAGCGAATGACATGTTATATGAATCATGCAGAACACTTTTCTTTTCTCTGCCAGCTTTATACTTTTCAAGTTTGTATGATACTTTTGTTTTTGTACGTTTCAGAAATTAAAAATATTCCTCACTATTTTCCTCCTCCTCCTCCTCCTTCTCCTTCCGTCCTCCTGTTCTTCTTCTTCTTCTTTTTCTTTTTCTTCTTCTTCATTTTCTTCTTCCTATTTGTCTTTGTCTTCTTATTCTTCTTGTACTTTTTATCATTACTATCAATCATTATCATTTTAATGTGGTTATTATTATTATCATCATCATTATTATCTTTAATAAGTATTTTCTTATCTGTCTGTAAGTGTAAATTATACGAAACTAACTGATTAGTTTTGTACATGTATATGTCGGGGACCCCACTGGAAATAAGCTCGCGAGCTTTCGTGGGCTATCCTGTTCAAGCTGACCTTATTTTGATCTGTTTTTTGTTGTAATAAAATTATTGTTGAGGCTCGGCGAATAAAAGATCCTTTTTTTCTTCGCAATTTGCACCTTTAAAATGTGCATTTTACCCGTCACCATACCTGCGGTTAACGAATTTGCTCGAGCGCGCGGGAATATGAAACTTCGTTTTGCTTTTTACTTTTAGAAAACAAAGTTTTTGACAATCACAAGGGACATTTTCGCAAATAAAGTTGCTCTTCATTTCGCGTGCAAACTGTATCATGTCAAGGAAGAAGGTGAGTCATATTAATATTTCACATGTCTTCAGTCCTATGGAGAAAACCGAGAAATGTCATTAACAAGTCGATGACGATGTCGTAGAAAAATGTTGGTAAGCAGTTCCAGTAAGACACAGCTGAGTGTTGATAACTTTTTGCGGCAGAGCGCTGGCCTGGTAAGACTTGGTATGCAGGAAGTAGATACAATACAAATTAGGCGGTGATCATTTGAATTGAGCTGCTAGCTGAGCTGTGCATGTGTCCAAGCTGTGTCCAAATGGTGTCAGTGACAGTCTTTCTTGAATCTTCTTCTTCTTCTTTTGTGTAGTCTGCTTCCTTCAACCTTGAAGATTCTTGCAGAATTGTAAAAGATAGATCTAGTGAATCTGTAGGCCTACGGTTAGTACGGACACGGTAGAGTGCATGTGCCGATAATTTACCACAAGACAAGGTGCAAGCAAAAAAGAAGAAAAATAAGGTTATCGTGCCTGAGTTGAGACTGCACTGAGAGCACACTCAAACTTCGCTTGATTACAGTGAAAATCGCTATCCCCCAATAAGATGTGTGCAACAATGGTCTGTGTATTGGAAAGCATATGAACAAATTTTGGGCATCTGCTCACGCGGTCTCGCTCCGCGGTCTACAACACGTGAAATCGTCTTTGAAAATGCGCTAAGTGTGCAAAGAAATGCTCCTACGAGGTAAACAAACTTTGATTACACACCATCTCGGGTGGAAATCACATATTCAAATACTGTTCTTTCCACTGATACCAATTTCGAACTGATTTGAATACTGGAAAATAGGGCCTTTTCGTCTTCAAAAATGGACAACAATCATTCAATTTGTGATTTCTCTATGGAGGTCACAGGAAAATTCGCTTTTTTCACTGGGGTTGTGTACTTCAAGGAGCTAATGCTCGTAACTGCGACTTGTTACTGGGCCATCTCGGGTGCCAAAACATAGGGTATATAATCCCGTGCCGTCTGATGTAAAACATAATTTGATTGGTTGTCGAGAAATTAGGGCCAATTTCAATCCAATGAAATGAAGCTTTCTGAAATTTACGCATCGACCTCCGTAATTTATGCATTGTGCGTAAGCGAAGTTTTTACACAGCGGACAATGAGGCTTACACACCGTGCTCGCAGCCGTGCGTATTTCGACCACCAAATTTGACTCAGCTCCGCGGCGATGGAAAAGACACATTTTATGTTGATTTCAGCAATTTACTGAAGGGAATTTAGATATTATTGACGATCTTTTACAAAAAAGGTGTGTAGGGATTAGATTATATCCCTCACGAGACACTGAATTCTTTAGTTTTCCTGAAATTTAGCAAATTAGTGGCACTCTGAACTCGCTTTATGAGCAGATCTAAATATTCATGGTCGATCTGCTAGTGAAGGAATCGCGTATTCATATTGCAGGGTGATCCCGCCTATCTTAGACGGAGGGATGACAATGGACTTATGAATTGTGATGTGCATCTGCATCTACTAGACTAACATATATAATTTCCTGATTTGTTTTCTTTTTTTTTCGGGAGAAGAAGAGGGAAGAGAGAGAGAGACAGAGAGAGAGAGTTGACAAGTCACGCTCGCACAGCGGTGTTGACATTCACACTCTCACCAGTTTTCTACGATAAACCCCTATTTCATAAAAATCGACGAGTCCGGTACCTTGGTGTTACGCTCTAATGCACTCGAACGTTCGTCGTCTGTGTGGGATGTACACAAAATGCCTCATTGATCTTTTGGCCGAATGTGGTTCAAATTTGTTCATATGCTTGACAAATGTCAGTTTTATTGAAGTATTCCCCATACCATTACCAGATTGGTATTCACGTCTGGTGTCTTCATAATGTAGGAGTGGTGTGGTCTTGCATATCAAGCCCATTTGTCTCTGACAAAGGATTTTCTTCTTTTAGAATTTGATAATTACTTTTTTGTGAAATATTGATGTGATGATTGAACTAAAGCTTAAAGTTAAGGCTTAACTTCAGAATCCTAATCAAAACCTAGGCCTAAGCCTATGTCTGTTGGACGTCCAACGTTGGTGCGTTGGCATGTTGGTAATGTACATTTATGTTCTCTTCTCTTAAGTTCGCACGTTTGTGCGTTGGGTTGGTCCAAAAACCCTAAATTTGCGTGGTGGGGTTATTCTAAAGTTTAAAAAGTGTATCAATCACCTATTAACACATTTTTGTACAGTTGAAATTTAATAGATATCAACTAGATCTATATAGAATCAACCTAAAAAACAAAACCCAACTTTCTATGGGTTAATGGGTAAGAAAAAACATCAAATGGCATTTACAGAACCCAAGTCTTTCTGTAGATCAGTTAATATATTTAAGGGCAAGGCCAGGAACAGCTCCAAAATTTTGGGGAAAAAAATGAGGGGGGGGGGAGGGGTCTGGTCAGTCGTAATCCAAATAAATTCTGACAAGCAAGCAAAGCAAAAAACAAAATCAACCCCCCCTAAAAAAAAAAGGAAGTTAAGAAAGCCCCTAAAAAAGTTATCAAGATTAGGAAGAGCTGGAAGAGGGGATATAGGGGCCAATGGGTTCCAGATGCCCCTTGTTTATGACCCTCTTGAAACCGTATTTTGAGAGCTAATGTAGGCCAGGGCTTGACACTAACAGGCACTTGGGTCACAAGGGCACCCAAAATCCAAGTCTGGACCTTCAAGATTTTAATGATGTTAAATAAGGCCTCATGTACATATGTTCACTGTATACAGATTTAAATATTTAAATCTGGACCCCTTCAAAAAAAGTTATGAGGGAGTCCTGGCTAGAACATGTTAATACAGAGCCTTTTAGCCAAGTTTGAGGTCTGTTTGAAATACTGTTTGAAATACTTAACTTCTGTTCGGGGAACTATGCCTCCACAAGGCCATTTGGCCTTATTTTTTAGTTCCCTTTTTCATTTTCTTATATTGCAAATGCTTATCCTTGTATATACCTTTGTATTGTTTTTATTGAAAATGGAAATGAATAAAATTAATGAATTGAAATTGAATTGAATATGTTTGTGTAATGTGTAGGGGCTACAGGTAAATGTATGACCTGCAAGGCTCAGATCAAGGGTACACTTAGATTGAACACTGGGAAATTGTTCAATTACCAAAAACCATGAGACCCAGAAACAAATTAGCATTTTTATATTACAAAGTATCATTTGGGGAAGCTCAAAACAAGGTTTCAGCTTCATTGAGTTCAAATTTTCATATGATGAAAAAAGGCCTATTTTCAGCACTTTTAATGTAACATTCAAAACATGCACTAATTGGTCATCAGATTTTTACTAATGGGATGCAAAACTTATGATTTTTTTCCATCTTGATGTAGAATCTATGTAATAATTGACATTTCTGTTGAGTTAATTCCTAGTATTTTACTTTCTTATTCTATTTACTTGTAATACAATTTTTGTGATATGTACATAACTTTGGTGTCCTGCAAATTTCAAACCTTACTAAGTGGTGTATAAATAATTGATTTATTTACAAGCTTGCAATGTTATAATGTTTAGTTTCACTTTATCTTTGATTTCCAATCAGATCATCTCATTCTGGGTCATGGTTTTAAAAATATTTAGATGTCTGTAAATGGAAAATGTTTGGTGTCCTGCAGTTATGTACATACCAGTGCACCAGAATCTATACAAAAACATATTGTATACTTTCAAAATTACAATGTAATGGTGTATATAGGTGGATGAAGAGCACTGATAACATTGGATTCCGCATTTTAACTTGTATGTGTTATTTAATCAACAATGAATGTGGACACCAAGTTATGTACGTGACAGTTATGTACGTATTCCATGTTTTGTTTTTCCAATAAGACCACCTATATTTAGTTATTTGTCATGGTAAGGCAGAGATGCCAACCGTTACGGTTTCGCCGTATTTGTTACGGTTTTAATGCTCTTGTTACGGCGTTACGGTAAACAATCAAAAGGTTACGGGGAAACGATAAATAAAAGTACATTATAGCGAATGCCGCTATTTATACATAGCCTCCGTACACAGTGCTGCAATGTCGCACGCATTCACTCATAAGTTCACTGAATTTGACTACACTGGATAGGCACTTTCGCGCACATGGTCCGTCCGCCGCCATATTGTTTAATTCCGAAACAATACGGCCGCCGTCATTACTGTTTTGATACTAGTATACTAAGTGCGGTCGTGCATTTTGGGGGGAGCATGGGGGTGGATGATCGTGCGTGCGGCGCCCGCAATACCAATTCAAAGTATAGTAGCGAAGACTTCGGTGATTCAGCGGGCGCATTGCAAGTGCGATGTACGGTGTGTTGTTGTTCATGAACGCCGGGCCTAGCGGCCTGGGCTTGTGTGTCTGTGGTACTGGTGAGTGTACGTGTGCGTGTGTAGGATACGAGTTCTGCCATTTGACTGTGGATTCGAATTTTCCGTTCGACGCTTGAACGAGGTGTTTTCTTCCTGAATATTATCATGGATACACTCAAAAGAGCGAGTACCAGAGGAGGAGATCCTTTGACTGCAAACAGATTTTTAAAAACGTTTTTATGCACATCTTTATTTTGGACTTAAAAATTAATGGTAGGTTCGAAATGCAGTAAGAAAGAGTGATTGGGTGTTTGTGTACGTTTTCCGCGAAAATTATGCTGCGGTGTCTTGCGTTACGGAAAGACCCCCATTTGTTACGGACAAATGTGGTTATTGTTACTGACAGCCATCCTATAGGGTTGGCATCTCTGGTAAGGTAGTAAAAAATGTATAAGACATACACACATCTGATTTGGTGAGAAGAATATTACAAAATATTGCAGTTCGAACTTTTTCATGTCATGTACATAAATGTAACTAAGACACCATTATGAAAAGACACCGAGTTATGTACGTTACTACCAATCAAAAATTTGAAAAATTATCATAAATAAATCTATTTATTCCATACAGCATGAATTGCACCCTTTTGCATTTTCATTTAAACAAACATTTATTGAATTTAAGGAACAAGAAGTTATTATTTGAATGTAAAACTACTTACTTTTGGTGTCCACAGTTATGTACGATTAAGTACAGAAATCTTACATTTCAGTCCTGTAATATTAGTTTACAAACTATTTACACATTGCAGATTATGTTTCATTCAGGAAACACATCATTCCTTCAATTGAAGTCGTTATCAGACTAATGCAAAACCATATCTGACAATGAGGCAAAGAGAAAGCATGTAGAGAATAAGATGTACTGTACATAACTTGGTGTCCACATTTGTTTTGGCCATATTCTAATAACTAAATTGAAAAAAGTTGATATGGCAATGGTTTTAAGTTTTTTTTACAGTATGTTTTAACATCTAATGTACTTTGTCAGAAAAAGTAAAATTATAAGGGAAATATCAGCATGAAGTGGACACCGAGTTATGTACGTAACATTTTTGATGATGTGATATTTAGCTACTGATTGCCACTTAACGGCAATTTGTTAAGGTCTGATTTTTTAGCTATATGTTGAATAATGTTTGCAGATTACAAAAATAATGTTGTCTATAATTGATTTTTAAAATTCACCTCATATGTAACACTTTTGTGCCCTTGATCAGAGCCCTGCATGTAGGTATGGTACTGTATTGGAAGTTTGCAGCATCTATTTGCTGGCAATTTGGCCATAGGGTGTAGACTACATGCAGGATGTTTCCTGTTGATGTCTTTGCGCAGAGTTACACATTTTCACATTTTTGGGGGGCAGATTTGACAAGTTTAATGTTGTCTTACTCCATCAATGTTTGCGCCAGTTAAAAGATCAATGATTTATCATCAGATAGCAGCTCTTCACGCATGGATATCAGTAGCTGGGTAGCATGAAAATGTCCATTCTGAATGTGTGAGCAATGGTATCTGCATGACTACCACGGTTTCCTCTACTGAAACCTAACTTGTAATTGTATTGATCTTTAAGCCATGTTAGTCCAGGTCATGTCATACACGTACACCTACTGATGAAGCTAAGTGAAGCTGTCATGCAACTAGTCTCATCATTCTAGACTCTGTGTTGATTGTATTTATGATATACATGTATGATTTGTATAGAGTGGTGAAGTGTGACATCATCAAAAATCTATTTCTAGAATTTCTCAATTTTTTCTTCATATTCCGAAAGAACATCAAAAATAATGTCCAAATGTCGAAAACCAATTGAATATGTTAGGTATTGGCTGAGATATGACCATCTGAATGAATATATGTCCTATGGGAACTCAGTGTTATATGCTCTGGCTCCAATTAGGAGCCAGAGCATATAACACTGAGTTCCTATGGGGAGTATATTTATTCAGATGGTCATATCTCAGCCAATACCTAACATATTCAATTGGTTTTCGACATTTGGACATTATTTTTGATGTTCTTTCGGAATATGAAGAAAAAATTGAGAAATTCTAAAAATAGATTTTTATGACGTCACAGCTTCGGTACTCTATTTAGAAGAGAGAGAGAGAGAGAGAGAAAAAAAAGAGGGGGTATTATATGATTTTTATTCAGAGAAAAGAGAGAGAGAGAGAGAGAGAAAGAGAGGGAGAGAGAGGGGGGGGGGGGGTGTTTTATGTGATTTACATTCAGATAAATAGAGAGAGTGAGACAGACATCAGATAGATGTACATGTAGATAGAGAGACAGAGAGAGAGGCAGAGAGAAAGAGATGGGGGGGGGGGGTGCCTCCAAAGTAGCAAGGCATTCCCTCAATGTTAGATATTGCATGCGTTGTGGTGTGAAGTATCATTCATTTCCAATTTCAGATATGCCCTCATTTCAGTACATGCACACTGTATTTCAACCTCGCCTCTGAGAAATATAACATAACTCAGAAAATTCTGTATTTTTCAGTTTGTACATTTTGTTATGCAGAGCGCCAGAGCATCCAAAATTTGTAAAATATTATTTTGAAATATATCTGATGTCTGCTTACATTCTCTTCAAACATATATTATACATGCTTGAGAGAGTAGATATGATTATGTCAAATGGTTTCTGTCAAGTCGTAGTTTCAATATTACTTTTGAAGTGTAATCGGATGTGATGGAAAATGCGTTTGTCATTGACATCAGCAGTTTCATAGATGAAGGTCTGAAAGTTACTTTCAATTGAATAAAGAAATATATACTGTACACCACAACATGACTAATCATTATTCCATACTAAAAATAAGTACTGAGCCTGAGCTCTTTCTCATGTTCATGTATCTCTGACTCCAGCTTTCAAGTCTGAGAAGTTATGTGAATAAAATATGTACATGTATTGTACATCATTTTTTCTTACCATGATGCTGTTTTTAAAAAATCCAAAATGTAGATACATGTAGATATAAATGATAATATTCTGCTTTTACACGTGTAAATAGCGCTCAATACGTCTATGATGTCTCTACCCGCTTTACAGATACATGTACTATAAGGACTACATTTACATAGATACTAGATAGTGGACAAATGTTGTCCACGTCAGAAATTAAGAGCAAAAACAGAGCGATAGATGAGATGATAAAATGATCAGCATGGGTGGGTGTGACAGAAAGACAGTGAAAGAGAGAGAGGGGGAGGAGGGGAGAAAATAATTGGGTTTTGGTTCGACTTGTTTTCTTCACATTGTATGATTGTAAAGCATACAACAAAAGTAAGTTGAACTGTGTTTACAATTGACAGACAGGAGCTGCATTTACAACTGCAAGCAAAAATCTTCCTTTTTTTCCCCTCATATTCTGATGTTTCAGCAACTACTGGCAAACACGATGAGAAACCGAAATCTAAAATCCACCTCTGGAGTGTTTTTTTTTTTAAATGCCAGCAGAAATTTCACAGATTCTTGCATTGTAAATTCCTGCTCTCGAAATTTTGCAGAGACAAGTCCGCATGCTGCCATGCTCTCTACAAGTTTACAAAAAAATTAGAATGAGCAAACACCAACTTAAAGGGATCCGGTTACAACTTTGTCTCAGATTCTAAAACAAAATCCTGGATTTAGCTCATGCTGCAATGTTAACTATAAACCTGTAAGTCAGTCAGGAACCCCATGAATTTTACAAGCTGATCGCCTGTTGATTATCAAGACAGAGATGACAACTGTTCTGTTTTTGCCATATTTATTCAGTTTTTTTGCTATGAATACGGCAGTACGTTTTTTGTATGTTTTGTTACGTTTTTTTAATTTTCTATATATTTTGTTATTTAATTTTTTTTAATTATTATTATTATTTTTTTCTTCCAGTTTTGATTTATGCCCCTCCACCTGGCACTATGCCTGGCAATGTCTCCCAGCTCAGTAATCGGTGTGTTGCCTCACCATTCGGAAACTAGAACAACCAGGGATATGTGAGTTTAAATGGATGTACCGTCTCGAAAGAATTTCCCGAGGGAAAGATATTGAAGATTAACTTGGCTTAACAACAAGTAATGTAACCCTCTTCAGCCATCAAATCCATCAACAGCCGCCCTTATCAGACCACAGATGCCCTCTGGCGATCCAAATGTTACGAAGTGTTACGCAACGCGGTCAGCTTCCCTAAGCTCTCCAAACACTTGGTCGTAAAAAAAAGGCTTTAAAGCCATGCGAGTCACCGAGAAAATGACGTCATATTCATTGACGATGTATATAGCTATAACATATAAAATCACAGAATCGACAACGTATGGCACAATGCAGCCTTCATTGGTTATCAAATGCTTTCGCTGTGCTCGGATAACTCTACTGAAGACGTAGTCATCTGAACCAGCGAAATCGACCAAGGAAATCGTGAGTTAGAGTGAATGCAAGTTTCTCATCATCATCACGTTCTCTTCTAATTATTTTCATTTTCTGAAAGTTTCCGAAATTTTTACATAGCTAGGAAGGTAGTCCATAAGTTTATCTCTTAACATAACTAAATGAAATTGTGTTATATATTTGCGCATTTGGCTTAATGAGGGTTAGAAGTTGTCAAATCATCACCACTTTTCACCCCGAGTACGGGCCGGCGACGCGAAAGCCGCCGTACTCGCTGGGCTGTACATGCTGGATGTTGTTGGTGGAAACACACATAGCTGCATTACTACCCTGGCCGTGTATTAAAAGTTGTGGTATTGATTCTCAACATTTCAAACACCACTGTACAAAACTCAACTGATTTCATTCAAAGGCAGTACTTTAGTGACGATTGATGACACCTAAAGAGCATTAAAATACAATTTGTTCAACTTTCCGATGTTAGAAAGAATAATTTGAAATTAAAATTGTGAGTCTACTGTCAAACTTGCCGATCAACCGCATCGGAATGATTATGTGCATTTGTATGTTGTGAGTGTATTGACTATTCATGTATTCAAATGCTGCCTATTTACATTTGGAGTGGCCTACGCATTCACGATGAAACCATTTAACCGTACATTCTGGTTCGCTGCAACAAATAATATTTTCCGTTGATGGAATTTCACACGTGCATACTTGTATTGGTCTCCAACTTCCCATACACCAGGCTCAAGAATCAAATCTTCTTCAAAAGCAGTCAGAAAGTCTAAATCGTCGCCTACTAAATACTCTTCCCTACTGTATACGCCGCCATTTTTGTCGATAGCAGCCTATGTGTATTTCCAACAATGCATTTCGCGAGCCCTATGTCACTCAGTTTCGGGAGTGAGATTTACGAGCTGTGCGGTCCGGGTGGGGGATTAAGGGGATTATGATAGGGGGAAAAAAGACTCTCGGTGCATCGGACTGCTTCAAAGGGCCCTCTTAGATGCGGCATCCATTTACTTACAAGCCCTGGAACAACACTCAAATTTGTCTGTCATCTTGGTTTGAAAGTAATTTTTCGAATAGATCTCAATATCACGGCGTACCACAAGGTTCTATCCTAGGTCCTCTACTGTTTTTAATTTACATTAATGATCTTACACGTTCTTCTAAAAAACAATTCTAAAAAAAAAAAAAAAAAAAAAAAAAAAAAAATTTCTTGGCCCCCAAAATAGAGGTGCGTCTTATACACAGAGATTTACGGTACGTTTTTTTTTTTTTAAAGCTGCTCGATTGGGCGATTTTTGGGAGAATACTGTTTTTTGCTCTTAAGAATATTTTTTTTTGTTGATGAAGGTTGGCATCTCTGTCAAGATATTTATGATTGGAATTACAAATTTTGAAAACCGTTTGCCAACGGTTTTCATAACACTACAGTCTATTGGGGAAACCCGGTATGGTAAAACCGGTCACTCAAAGACTTTTCCTTTTTCGAGGCACTCCTTGATCATTATTTCTTAGTTTAAAAACCCTAAATGTTTTTGATTTGTTCAAATACAATACTGCACTAATTGGTTTTTATTTTTTTCAAAATATACTTCCAAAAAGAATATCATCCATATTTTCGATCAGTAACCAAATTCATGCTCACAATACTCAGCTTTGCAACACATTTCATTTATGGAAAGTAAAAAGTTCATTTTCTAAAAAATCTGTAAGAAATACTTTGCCAAACATATGGAACACTCTACCCCAAGTCCTCCGCTTATATAAAAACAGTTCAATATTTAAAAAAAAAATGAAACAGACCTTTTATTCTGAGTATCGTTAAATTTACCTTCCAAACCTTTTTGCCCCCCTCGAATTTAAATTATTTCATACATGTTTTTGTAGTTTTTTGTCTTTATATTGTATTTATCGCTGTATTTTGTGTTAATCGCTGTATTTTGTGATATCTCGAACTCATATATGCTCATATATAATATAAATAATATAAATTATAATATTTGGGGAACTTTTTATACAAAGCCACCATGGGCTTTTCCTTTGTTCTCCAATTTCATTTTTAAACTATTGTAATAATTGACCATTCCTTGTATGTATATATACTTGTATGTTTATTTGCATTTGCTGTGTTTTTTATGGAAATGAAATAAATAAACAAACTTGAACTTGAACTTGATTTTGAAGCACAATTTTTTTAGGGCTTCAATATTACACCATATCACAGACCATGATAACACAAAGGGCAGTGCATCTCAAATTTAACATTGTTAAACGATGCCTTTAAGTTAAATGTGTTTTTCCAGTACCTGCAGTAAAAAAATCTATGATTCAGTTCTCTCAAGTATGACCTCATAGAGGTCTGATAAATGCATTTAACCAATTGTCATGAACTGTCTTGCTCATGTTATCTCTATTCCTGTTGATAACATGAATTTATTCAGGTCTGATAACTGACACTAGACATAGAGCGCATCAGATATTCAACCTTTTCATTGTATCTCCGGTCCGCTGAACAACTCAAATTCATTCAGGTCTGATATCTCATACTAGCTCTTTTTCTTTGCTTGCGGCTACATGTACATGTACATGGTGTACTAATAGAACTTCCTTGTATCTGAGTATCATCTTTCTTTCATATCTTTGGTGTTTTCATTATCTAGACTTCATTTGTGTCTGATGTGAGACTAGATGTCCATCTCTCTCTCTGTCTCTCTCCTACCATACATATTTATCTCCATCCCACTCATTCTCTGGATTTCATTTGTGTCTGATGTGAGACTAGCGCTGTCCATCTCTCTCACACTACAATACATTTTTATCTCCAGCCCACTCATTGTCTAGACTTCATTTGTGTCTGATGTGAGACTAGATGTCAAGTTTATCCCTGAGTATCACCATCTCTCTCACATCGTATCACCATCCCTCTCAGAGACTGAACTTCATTTGTGTCTGATGATGGAGACTAGATGTTCAGTTTATCTCTGAGTATCACCATCTCTCTCACATTGTATCTCCATCCCTCTCAGAGACTGAACTTCATTCAAGAGCTTGATTCTTGACTTGCCTCTCGCCCGTGGCTCTGACGACTGAAAGCCTCATTTGCTTGTTATCATCGACCGACCGCCGTCTACCTGGCCATCGCTTCTGATCGCGTTACGCCGATAATCGCTCTCTTCTCATCGCCGAGAGAGCCGGATACCTTGTCAGGTAAGATAAACCCAAACGCATTTCTGATAGCTGCTTAGAGGGTAATTACCAATAATTGCATTTTCATTTCTGTTATTAGCTCTTGGATGTTTCTCTCCTCCCTGCGAGGATGCATGAGTGCTCGAGGGCTGGGGGTTGAGATAATAGCTGAGTAGTATTTTGTAAGAGAGTTGATTAAAAGCCCAGGGGATAGCTTGATAGGATGGTATTGCCATGGAGTCAATAGCACGGTCAATTAGTGGATATATGCCAGGCTATTCAAGCTCTAGCCCACTCACTGCATCATTGATGTTACCTGATGCAGTGGGATGTCTAGGTACCTGATACTGATGCTGTTATCTTAATTTCCTTTGCTGGATGACAGGGTCTATCTGTCCCTCATGTAAAGGACTTTATTTCCATTTGTTTATTTTCTCTAAGTGTACACTGTATGCATAATGACAAAAAGCAAATATTCATTTTGATTGCAAGGGATACATGTATTTTAGGGACTGAATGGAATACTCCCTCCATGCTTTGAAAACATCACTTATGAAAAACTACGGTAAATCTGCAATTACTAAACATTTTTAAAATGAATAAATACATTTAAGAAGAGTGAGATGAAACAAATTAAAAAATAAATACTTTACCAATCACTCTAAATGATATTGATTTTGTGATAATTTGCCAGGGACTAGGATATTTTTTCGGATGATAGAAAGAGAGCAAGATTCCTGGTAGTCTGAGTGAGGCCCTGTATGTACTTCAGTTTTTGTTTAAACCTTACCTAACATGAATGTAAGTGAAGCATTGCAGGGAGAGAATATGGAGTTGATAATACAGCCTTTTTAAAAATAACATTAAACACTGACAAATAAAAGTATTGTAAGCATTAATTTCTCAGTCAGCAAGCAAGTAGAAAAAAAATTGGTGTTATTTGAACTAAAAAAGCCTTGTATTGTAAGGCTTACTTGATAAGCTATAATTATCGCAAGATGCTAACAGGATGATATACAAGTAAAGGTGTTGTAGTCACATGGATTCAAGTCTCCTGACTGTAAACCACAAGGTACAGGGATCAAATCCCTGCTGCAGCAGTCCTTTGTCAAGACATTAATCCATATTTTCCACCCTCAATCCAGGTGTAGTACATTGTATGTAGGTACCTGGTAGGATTTTATTCCTTGAATGAACTATCGTAAGCACTAAAGTTGCTGGAGCTAAAGCCAGAGGCCCAGAGTAATACTATTAAAAAAAGGTCTTTGGAAGCGCATAGAGATGTTACATTGTGTAATGTGTATATCATTATTTTATACATAAGAATGGTGGAATATTATTATAGTCGAATCTCCCATGCATACAAGACTAGACGTAAAACTTTCTTTTTTTAATGGAAAAAATTAAGGCTGTGTGGGAGGAGGAGGGATGAAAAGTGCTCTTTTTTTTCTGAAATAAAAAGAAAAGCTGTCAAGTAGAAATAGCAAATGAGAACAACAAAGGAGAAGAAAAGGAGTGAGAGAGAGATAGAGAGGAGAGGAGAGGAGAGGAGAGGAGAGGAGAGGAGAGGAAGAGAGAGAGAGAGAGAGAGAGAGAGAGAGAGAGAGAGGGGGGGGGAAGGGGGAGAGAGAGAGTGCTTTTCGAGTGAGTGAATACATGTATGCATGATAATGCATCTTTGTGCCAATCCCCTAGCAAGCTTGATTTGTTCTACCGCCTCACAATATTGATCCACTAATTGATGCGCTGGTCAAATACAAGGTGTCAACAAGGGTTTCCATGGATACCAGGTGAACTGCATACTTTCCATTCCAAGCATATTAATTTTGCTCTCCAAAAAATATGGCAATTTCCCTGGCAAATTGCCACCATTTTTTGAGAGAGCAAAATTGTGAGCAATTTAAAAAGTACAAAACCTGAACATCATTTATCCATAGTTTAATACCTGTATGAAAATTATTGTTTCACTGTTTCAAACCATGAATTCATCTGTGTTTCAATATTAACTTGAATGAATTTAAGAAATACCTGTTTATTTAGTTTCAAAATGTTATAACTTGTATGGTAGTGAAGCTGTAATTCATTTTGGAAAGAAAAATACAAGGAACAACCAAGAAAAGAAGATTTGATTCCAATGATAAATGGTCAGAATTACATGTATCATTCATAAACAAAAATTAAATCTTGTTGACAAATGCTGGCAGTTTGTGAAAAATATCTTGTATTTGTGTGGGAATGTGGACTAGTTTATGTTTTATGTAGATCGCGGACTTGTCCGATTATGCAAATTAGTTCGCTACGCGTGTTGCACATGATTTTGCGGATGAATGATTTATTGTGTGATACGCCGCCGACGTTAATGTGTTAACATACATGTTAGTATTGAATCACATTCATGTCACGTTCAATTGCGGAGAGGACGTTGTTGCTGTGCCTGTAGCTGTGTATTACAGAGTCACGCGGTTTCCTTGTTTTAGCGAGGGTTTTGGTTCAACTGTTTGGCAGTATTTTCGAGGGCACAGATGACTTGCATGTTGCAGTTTCTGTTGCTGAGCTGAGCTGAGCCGAGTTGATTGCTGGTAGCTTCTTGGTGTCTCCCTTTTCCCCTTCACTTCCTTCTCCACTGTAGTTGAGAGCTTCAGTGGTTTATTGCTGAAGACTTTGGGGTTTTTTCCCGTTTCTGCGTGCATGAATCACCGAGAATCAACGGTGAATGAATAAAGCACCGGTTACACTAACACACGTTTCCCGAGTTTCATTTATCGTCTCACACGTACTACGACAAATTGGCGACGAGGATGGGATGAAGTCAGCGCAGACAATGAGGGAAACCCCACGGTATTGGATGAGCAACCCCACTGCGTGATCCGAGAGGACCGGCCTAGACGATCTTCGCAGATAACCGAGCTTGCAGACAGCTCGGGTAGATAATCTTTGGTGGTGACTTACTGAGCATAGAACTTAGAACTTATGATTACTGCTCGGATAGATGGAAGAGCGGTATTGAGAATGAACTATCCACGAGGACCAAAGACTGATAGAGACTGAATTGACTGGAACTGAGAATGTTTTTTTTTTTTTTGGTTACCAACCAACCAGGGTAACAAGGATTTGTTGTAAGTCACAAGTGTTCAGTATTTAATACTGTAGATTCAGTTATATCTATTCAGTACATGTTTTGATAGTAGAGTAAGTTGTAACTTACCTGTTTTTCCCCTACTATACTTGTTACAGCCTTTGTAACGATGGCTGAAACAGTGACAGAGATGTTGGAGACCCTGACTAGTGTTCTTCAAGGACTGAATGTGCAGAAGGCGCCACCGCCAGTGAAGTTGAGCAAGTTCAAGGGTTCACCACAGGTAGCTGGTGATTTGTCCCTGCAGGAGTGGCTGGAGAACTTTGACAGTTATTGTCGACACTACCAGCTTAAAGATGCTGCAAAGGCCCAGTCCTTAGTGGATCATTTGGGAGGAGTGGCCAAGGAGGAAGTTTTGTGCAGGGAGGAGAGAATCCTCAAGGACTTTGACCAGCTTGTTGCTGTGCTGCGATCATTGTTTGGTGCAGTGGACACTGTTCAGTCATTAACGGCTGAATTCCATAGTAGGAGGCAGCATGGTGGTGAGACACTCGCCGATTATAGTAGGATTTTAATGCGAATCTACACGAGGATGGAGAAAGCTGCATCGAGCAGTGATGAGAAGCAAGCTTTGACTCAACTTAGAGACACATCCTTGAAGGAGAGATTTGTCACAGGTAGCAGCCAGGTGTGGATGCAACGAGAGCTGCGTAGAATGGAGCTGGCAGCGAAGGGCAAGACCTTCTTACAGTTGAGGGAGGATGTGCTGGAATTCTTCAGGGGTCAAGAGACCAAGGCGATTCCAGTTAAGGAAGTGAGTAGCTCTGTCGATGTTCATGTGGCAACTACCAAGAATGCAGATGCTGAGTGGAAGGGTGAGATGAATTCCCTTAAGGAAGATGTGGCATCACTCAGAAGGTGTGTGGAAGCCTTGGTGGATAGCAAGGTGAATGCTGGAAGAGCTCCACAGAAGAAGAATCGATGTTTCAACTGTGGTAAGACAGGGCACATGAGGAATGAGTGCGAGGAGGAGACGTTGTGTTTCACCTGTAAAGGGCGAGGACACATTAGCCGGCAGTGTCCACAGAAGTTGCAGTCGATTACCCAGCCTCCTTCACCAACGATGGCATCTCCTCAGCCTGGAGCAAAGAGAGGGACGATGGACACACGTCATCAGGTTCCATCAGAGTTTGCTAAGCGCTTTGTGGCACCATGTCCGAAAGGAACAGTCCATATCGCGGGATTAGATATTGGATGTATTTTTGATTCTGGAGCAGAGGCTTCCATTATCCCAGCATCAGTGTACCATCGATGTTTGAAGGAGAGGCTGGGAGGACCTCAGCAGGAGCCAGGAGTTTTTCTCAATGTTGTAGGCGTTGGTGAAATTGAAGTGCCTATAGAGGGTTTTGTTGAAGTTCCCATCAAGGTCAGAGGGCAGTCACTACAAGGAGGATTCCTGGTAGTAGTTGACAGAGAATGCAGTGGCACAGCATCGGAGTATCCTATTCTACTAGGTTGTAACATTTTGCAGAATTTGGATGGATATGACATCGAATTTGGTTTTCGATCTAAGGCACCCACAACCATGGAGAGCAACGGTTGCCCATCACCAGTGAGAACAGGGAGATTAGAGGTATTCCCTCCTTATACAGTTAGAAGGGTGATGTGCCATGTGGAGAGGAACACCATTACGCCAGGAGCTGAGATCTTGGTTAGAGAGTCAGATGAGGAGCCGAGTTTGACGCTGAGTGCAGTTGAAGGTTGTCAGCAGTTGAAGGGTGATGTTGTTGAATTGTTTATGTCCAACACATCTGGACAAGAGGTTCACCTACCGCCTGACACCCGTGTTGCTGAAGCTCTGGCTGTGAAAAGAACAGGACAACTCTACTTAGATCTGCACGATGAACAGTTAAGAGTATCAATGTGTGATGTCGTGATAGAGGGAGTCGACTCACCAGTGAGGATGTCTCCGGAGCCAGTAGAGGCTGTTTCCTGTCTTCCGCCAGGTGTGAAGTTGGAAGGTCTAACAGAGGATCAAACAGAGAAAGTGAGAGAACTTCTTCAGAAGCATGCTGATGTTTTCTCTGCAGGTGCATTTGATCTTGGAGAGTGCAATGTGGTACCTCATCACATTCAGCTGGTAGATGGACCAACAGTTAGACTTCCATACAGGCGTATCCCTCCAGCTTTGATTCCTGAGGTTAAGCAGATGTTGCAAGAGATGGTGGAACGGGGGATAATTCGCCCATCCAAGAGCCCGTTCGCCAGTCCGATTGTCTTGGTGAAGAAAAAGAATGGATCTTTGAGACTATGTATAGATTATAGGAAGGTCAATGCTCGCACGGTGAAGGATTCTTTTCCGTTGCCCAGAATAGAGGAGACCCTGGATGCACTTCGAGATGCGAAGTACTTCTCAACACTAGATCTGGCACATGGATATTTTCAAGTCGTGATGGACCCATCCTCCATCGATGTGACTGCCTTCAGAGTGCCTTGGGGGTTGTATGAGTTCACTCGGATGCCGCAGGGACTAGTCAACAGTCCTGGCACGTTCCAGAGGACAATGGAGTACATCCTAGGAGATCTCAACTTGAGTCAGATTGTCTTGTACTTGGATGACATCTTGGTGTATTCTGCAACATTTGAAGAGCACTTGATGAGGCTTGAGGTAGTGCTGACTAGACTTGCAGAGAATGGATTGAAGGTACAAGGCAAGAAGTGTCATTTTGTTCAACAAGAAGTTAACTACCTAGGACATGTAGTGAGTGAAGATGGAGTTAGTGTTGACCAAGGCAAGGTAGAGAAAATTCAGACGTGGCCGCGACCTCAGAATGGGAGAGAAGTGAGTTCGTTCCTGGGGTTGGCTTCCTATTACCGTCGGTTCATTGATGGGTTTTCTCGAATAGCTGGCCCTTTGCACCAAGTTGCTGCAAAAGGGAAAGGAAGCAAGACTGAGTTTGTGTGGGGAACAACACAAGAAGAGGCCTTCGAGATTTTGAAGTCGAAGCTTACAAGTACACCAGTTTTAGCGTATCCGAAGTTCGATGAGGAGTTCATTCTGGAAGTGGATGCATCCAAGAAGGGACTCGGTGCTTGCTTGATGCAGAAAGGAGATGATGGTAGGGTACACCCTATTTCTTTTGCCAGTAGAAGTCTGCGAGGTTCAGAGAAGAACTACCCTGATTTCAGTAGCTTTAAGATTGAACTGCTTGCTCTGAAATGGGCAGTTACTGAGAAATTTGCACCCTACCTCATGGGAGCACATTGCATAGTATTAACAGATCACAACCCGCTGAAGTATCTGTCTACAGCAAAGTTGGGAGCTACAGAGTTCCGATGGGTTGCCCAGCTGGCACCGTTTGATTTGGAAGTCAGATACAGAACAGGCAAGAGTAACAAGAGTGCGGATGCATTGAGTAGGAGACCAGCTGACATGCTCCAAGAAGAAGTTGCTGCAGTGATTGATGAGGTGCTGGAGTCAACAGAGTTTCCTCATGACAAGCAGCCTACATCACATGATGACTTCAACATTGCTATTCGAAGGGTCACGAACGAGAAGGTTTCGAATGTTTTGCCTTCATATAGTTATGAAGAATTAGCCAAACTGCAGGATGAGGATGACGACTTGAAGGAAATACGTCACCTGAAGGAAGCGAGAATTCCTGGACCAGAGCCAGGTGCCAAAGTGACAGATTTGCATGGATGGCTACGAGAGTATGCAAGCTTCGAGATGTACCATGATGTGCTGTATCGAGAAGTAGAAGACCCAGTGTTGGGCAAGATTCATCAGTTGCTGGTACCTAGGGTGTTGAGAGAGTCAATGCTAGAGATGACGCATGACAAATGGGGTCATCAGGGAGTTGACAGGACCCTGAACTTGTTACGAGAACGATGTTATTGGCCTGGAATGACAAGAGAAGCAAGGAGGTACATCAAGAAGTGCTTTAGATGCATCACTTCAAAGTTGCCTACACCTACGGTTCGCCCTCCACAACGGCATTTGATTGCATTTAGACCTTTGGAGATTGTAGCTGTGGACTTCTTGAAGCTTGATAGAGGAAGAGGAGGATTTGAAGATGTATTGGTGCTCACCGATGTGTTCAGCAAGTTTTGTCAAGCCATCCCATGCAAGGATCAAACTGCTGTGACGGTAGCAAAGGTGTTACGAGATGCTTGGTTCACACGGTACGGCATACCGTCAAGAATTCACTCGGATCAAGGACGGTCATTCGAGTGCACCCTTGTGGCTGAGCTTTGTAAGCTGTATAACATACAAAAGTCACGGACGACAGCATACCATCCGGCTGGAAATGGCCAGTGTGAACGGTTCAACAAGACGCTGTGTGGATTGCTGAGATCGCTGGATCCTAGAGATAGGAATAGATGGCCTGAGTTAATCCAGCATGTGGTATATGTGTACAATTCTACACCGCACAGGATAACGAGAGTGACTCCACATTTTCTAATGTTCGGTCGCAGACCTACGTTGCCAGTGGATCATTTGATAAACAGTCTCCATTCTGATTGTACGGATGATTACGCTCAAGCACAGCAGAGATTGATGGAGAGAGCCTACAAGATTGTTTGTGATAGACAGAGAGAAGCAGCAAAGAAAGAGGAAGAGAGACAGGCCAAAGGAAGAGGTGATTTGTCTACCCTGGAAGTTGGAGAGAGAGTGTTGCTCAAGAACGAGGCATTTACAGGGAGGCACAAATTACACGACAAGTTTGACGAGAAACCCTTCATCATTTTAGCCAAGAACGAGGAGGGTGATTTATATAACATTCAACCTGCCCTTGGAGGGGTTACCAAGTGGGTAAATAGACGCAGAATTATTGCAGATCCTCGTCAGGAAAATGATGGCCTTGATGGTATTTTACCCTACCCAGATGTAGCAGAGCTTGGGCGTGGTATTAACATTGGAAATGACGTTATCCATCAAAGTAGTGATGATGACGATGATGACGACGACGACGATGAGGAGGATGATCATGAGAACGGTTACACTCTTTCATGGAAGGAGTTACCTCATCACGTTATTGATGCAGGTGTGACCGAGCCCAGACGGTCAAGTAGAATTAACAAAGGAGTGAATCCCAATCCTGGTCGACTGCCGATGTCGGCGATCACCGGATTACCCCCCTGATGGAGTTAAGTGATGTGCGCATCGAAAGCGGCGAAGAGGAACCGTTTAGTTGCATCAGTTGGGAAGGGATATATATATATTTTCGACAATTTTTTAGATAGAGTATTTCAGCATGAAATAAGCGGGGAAGATTGCCTGGATATTCATGATTTTCTTTGTTTTTGTTCTAAAAAAAAAAAAAGAAAAGAGGGAAAAGAATAGGCTACAAACAGAATTTGTTTAGGAACTTGTATTTGAAGGAGAATTATAAGTGGCATAAATATATGTTATGTATAACAAGGCTTCAACAGTTTTTGATAAGGCAAGCTAAATGATGTTGACTTATTTTTATGTAAATAGTTCAGATTGGCTTGTTATGCAGGAAATAAGGTTTATATTTTCGTCATTGGAGCCAGATTAGTATGCAGTGATCTCATTTGATAGTACTCATTGGAGATTTGTATACTATAGTTGGTATACAGTAGTGAGGTGTATAGAAAGGATTTTTTTTTAAATCATACTGTTGTACATTATGATTATTATATTTGATGTTGAAGAAAGAAAAAAAAAGAAATTGTGTATAGTCTATAGGATAATGTTCTTTTTGTGTTACAGAAAAGATATTACAGTATAATGGTCTATAGGTTCTTTTTCAATTGAAGTTTGATAGAATGTTTATCGATGAGTAATTTTATGTTACATAGGTACACATTGGCGCTTTCGGGACGAAAGCTGTTTAAGCGGGGAAACTGTGGGAATGTGGACTAGTTTATGTTTTATGTAGATCGCGGACTTGTCCGATTATGCAAATTAGTTCGCTACGCGTGTTGCACATGATTTTGCGGATGAATGATTTATTGTGTGATACGCCGCCGACGTTAATGTGTTAACATACATGTTAGTATTGAATCACATTCATGTCACGTTCAATTGCGGAGAGGACGTTGTTGCTGTGCCTGTAGCTGTGTATTACAGAGTCACGCGGTTTCCTTGTTTTAGCGAGGGTTTTGGTTCAACTGTTTGGCAGTATTTTCGAGGGCACAGATGACTTGCATGTTGCAGTTTCTGTTGCTGAGCTGAGCTGAGCCGAGTTGATTGCTGGTAGCTTCTTGGTGTCTCCCTTTTCCCCTTCACTTCCTTCTCCACTGTAGTTGAGAGCTTCAGTGGTTTATTGCTGAAGACTTTGGGGTTTTTTCCCGTTTCTGCGTGCATGAATCACCGAGAATCAACGGTGAATGAATAAAGCACCGGTTACACTAACACACGTTTCCCGAGTTTCATTTATCGTCTCACACGTACTACGACATTTGAGCATGAAAATGAGGATTAAATCTTCATCTTATATTTTAAACTTAAAGACAAAAATTACCAGTACATTTGTGGTAAAGTTACTTGTACATGTACAGTACATACAGATATTAACATGTCATGTTGATTGTCAAGATTTGTTTGATTTTACACCATTAATACATCACCGGATTACAGGCTTGGGGATTTCTCTTTCTTCAATTCATGTTTGTTGCTCTGCGGCTTGTCGTACCAATCTCCCATATCAGCCGTAGATCTTGTACCCATTGGTTACCATGGCAATAGAAACATCCCATCATTGCTGCACGATGTCCCTTCAGCCCACTGGTTCATGAGAAAGGGGATGCGGGCGGCTAGCAGTAATTGAAATCGTGTTCATCATGCCTCCCTAACGCTTGCTCAAGTCTTATGGCTGAACTTTTCAACTTGCAGATCAAGTTGTTTAAAAATCACTTTACTTAGAGATAACATTACAGCAATGCTCTTTGTGTTTGTGTGGGTGTGGGTGTGTGTGTGTAAGTTTGGGTGGGTACATGTAGATAGATGATGTCACATTTCTCTTTTTTTCTGTTAGAGTCAGTCTACTTGTATCTGGGTGTCTCTTTTTAAAAGCTCTGCATTCCTATTAACCATGCTATTAGTATTAGATAATTTCACCAAATGTTGACTGTAATGAAAGAATGCTTTGCCTCTAAGTCCTCCTAAGCCTGAAAAGGATAATTCATTTTTTACTTAACACCTTGTCAACTTTGCTTGAAAACAAATCTTTCAAAAAGTCTTTTAAAGAGAATTAAAAAGAAAAAGAGACTTTGAAATGACATGCCCAAGACTTGATAATCTATTTACATTCATGTTTATTACATTATAGTGCAGGTATTATTCTCTTATGAGTTGATACAGCCCTGCCTTCAGAGAAAAATAGCGAGATGGCAGCTAAGGAGGACCGGGCGGGGGAGGGATGATGTTTGTGTTTCTTTTCTCTCCTCCTGGTGGCAACCTGTAAGATTGCGTAGATTACGTGAGGCGTGTAGTAGGTTGAGGTTGATGCAAACTTGCTCGCGGTAATCTGATTTGAGGTCATGTAATCAGCTGCGGCTTTGTATTAGTAATAAGATTTCATTCCCCGTAGAGATGTCATGAAGCCTTTGGTGAGCAGATGTACATGTACGACCACATCGTCTGTTCAGAGCAAGAAGGGGGTTAACTCTGTGTTGAAGTATATATGAGTTAGGGCCCTTCTGGTTCTAAACAGACGACATACAATGTAGGATATAATAATAATGATAATATACCGTACTTACTGTATATAGTGCATATCACAATATTTCTCTATGCGCTGTAAGAACTTTAGATTAAGAAGGAAAGGTGGATAGAGTAACATAAGAAGAGTGAGAAATGCTCAACATGCTTCCTCTCGTTAACAAATTATTTTTGAAAAGAAATGTTTTAAGACGGGTCTTAAAGTTCATTTCAATGCAATATTTGCCTGCTAAAATACAGGTAAAAACAATTATTTGTAGTACAGCACATTGTAGTTCAGAAATTGCACAACATTTGCCTGGTTCTCAACTCATTCTGATCTACTCATTTCTACAAATCATATCCAGCCATTTCTGTCAATCGCCTCAGTATTTGCTTTTCATTCACTCCACTTGCTTTGACCTGTTGATTCTAATCCTGTACATTCGCCTCTTTGCATTAGTTACCATGACAACAACTACGAAGGTTACTAATCAGGGGTAACCGATTTAGGATGTGCAAATTATCATCTGAGGTTAATGAATAGAGGGGATACTGTACTTGTGCTCGTACTCTACATGTACATACATGTACATGTACCTGCCAACCCTTCTGAATAATCTGATTTTCAGATATTCTGATTTTTAGGATTTTAAGGACCTAAAAATTTGGAATATTCTGATTTTTTCAAAATTTTGATTGTGTGTGAACTGCTAAAGCCAAATTAAGCTCGTTTTATCATGTGCCACAACTTGATAGTTTACGTATTGCGTGCCTTGAATGGCTGCATGATCGAGCAGGGTATTTGTATCCGCTCTTTTGTACAGAAACCCTGTATTGACAGTTTCACTGCCACTGCATGTGCGAACGCCTGTTAAGGGTACATATTTCTTATTTTTCGAAGGCATACCGTGCTACAAATTCCTTATTCTTGTTTTCAAATGTTGGCAGGTATGCATATTTGTATGGTTGTGCAATGAGTGATTGGAAAGACTCCATGATATAATTTATTTTTTATTTTTTAATTGTTAATTACATCATTAAATCTTTCAGGGTTGTGATGTACTGATGTATATTTGTATACATATATTTTTTTCAATAACTTTAACTTAAGATGGATCTTAAGTATCAGGTCTGGGTTATAGTTGATAAGGATATGTGTGTGAGTCTGATGAAGGTTATACTAGTTTGACATCTACCAAAGATCAGTGATTTGATGAGAAATGTACATGTCGGCATGGACAGATTGTAAACAGAAGGAGAATAGGAAAAATATGAAGAACAATAAAACAGCTGTAATAAACATCTTGATTGTTTGATAGGGATAGAATGTACATGTACATGTAGCTAGCATATGAAACCAAGGCGTAGGAGTTTAAAGGTAAAAACCAGTTCTGGTCATGCGATTGCATTGTGAAAGAAACGTTGTGGAATCCATCAGAAAAGGTTGATCATCTAGCATATTGGTGTGTAAGTACTGCAAGGTTCTGGAATCATCAAAATGATAAGAAATTTGGCCCAGTCTTGGTAAAGTTACAAGCACTGTACACAGAAAGATGTAATGGGACTACGCGACACGTGCACGATACAATACTTTACAAAATATATCAATTAGTAGGCGGTTTCCCTGCAAAATTTGTATCATCACATATTAGTCAAAACATATACTTTCACATGATTGGTAATTATAAGAGCTTCCATTCCATTTTTATGAGAGGGGGCGTTTCCAAAACTGGCCTTCACCTTTAAAGTTTGTATTAATTTGTAATTACTTGTAGCTTTTTTTCACTTACCATATGTGACCCGGCACCACAAAACCAACAAAAAGTCGCAACCAGCGATTCTCCGTAATCAGCTAAAATGTCAATTTAGGTGAAAAAAATAGATTTTTGTTTTTTTGCATTTTCTGAAAGAGTGGTCTTTTCTGTACCTAGTATCAAAATTTGGAAGTCTAAAACATAGTAGAAGATGTGTTTTAAATGGTTTTTCTAGACCAGTTTTTTTCGCACAGCCTTCGGTCTCTTCCAAAATTTGATCACTTTTCCCGAGCGAAAATTATCGTAGTCCGGAAATGGTCGGTCGTTGCTAACGGGTCGTGCTACGCGGGCTGTGATTGGTCCGTTTTAGCAATCAGTGCGGCGCGCCATTTTGTTTGTATCCGCTTTCACATCTGAGTTCCAGATTTGCGTTCGTCTTATATTCTCCGTTAACGACTTCGAGTAGCTTGATTGTACATCACATATCCAGAATGTGTTGATCAAGAGTAAGAACATTATTATATTTTATACATTTGAGAGTGACAAGTTGCGAAAAAGTCTACAACGTCGTTACAATGCCAGGTTTTGTACGTGAGCAGAGCCGTGGGATGGTACCGGGGTGCACCAACGCAGATGCCCGGGTAGCTCGGGCGGTCAACGAAGCGATGATGCGGGGGCTAGCTGCGGGGGATCAGGCCAACCTTACAGCTTTGCTTACTGAACACTTCGGGCAAGACAGCGACGAGAGAATTCCTGATAATGTGGTTACAAATAATTGCCCAGATGTATACAAAACAAGATAGGTGACAAGCAGTGTTATGTAAGGGGGAACAAAAAGACTCCGGGTCCACCATGAATAGGCATTGTCTAGTGCAGGTGTCTCGGCACTATGTTGCAGTTCACTTAATCTGTCCAATTACAACTCTATACATTTACAACATAATAACTTTTGAAAGACTTAAGTCCACACATTGAAACCTCAGAAACATAATGAACAGACTATGTTTGACCATCAGGCCAAATTTCAGCCTAATCTGAAAATCTCTTCATAGTGGTTGCTATGGCCTTTTGATTCACCCTTCTATTGATTTCCCTGTGGTTTGCTTGCTCCGCATGCTTGAATAGCCCCAAACTTTAAAGCTCTCTTTCTCACAATTTAATACCAGTAACCTCCCTCACAAGCTCTTTTCATTCACTAAATTGAAAGGGTTAGGAAGCTTCAATTTGGACAAGTAATATACCATTTTAATGAGGAGAACTTCTTCTTTCATAATCAGATGAAATCAGGAAAAAAAAATTTTGCGACATTTTGGTGGTTTTGTGGTGCCGGGTCACATATTCTCCACTATTTTTTTTTTTACTTACATGTTATTTTTCATTTAATTTTTATCCTAGCTTTTATTCTTATTATTATGATTGAGAAGGGCAGCATGGAGGTCTTTCCCTTTAAAAAAAGACGTTTGATTTCCCTTGAAAAGACAATACCAAATGGAGACTGCATTAGTGGAGTGTAGTACTAATAAGCAAAGTGGAATGGACAAAGAACCGACTCTCAAAGTACTTACTTTCCCATAATCTCGGGGGAATGGTGAACAGTTTAATTAAGTCGCTGGATAATGTTCAGAGTCCTAATGTACAACTCATTGCAACTGTATGCTTTCTTAGCAGCCAGGATAAACAAACAATCAAACAAAGCTAGGACCAGTACATATACTCTACCTTATAGACCTACTTTAAACCCTTGTCTTTTAAAAAACAAATGGTGTGCTGCCTCACCAGGTTCATGTACATGTATCTGTTCTAATATGAACATGGTTTTGAAATGTACAAGAAATGATGTCGACACATTACTGATTACTCTCTTGAGAGCCCCTGCGAAACTCAAGAAGAAGTACTGAGATGTTTGAATCAATATTGCAATTACATGTACATGTAGGTCTATATTTGCTTGGAAGTGTTCTGTTAAATGCTAAACTACTGAACAGCTTTGCAGCAGAATCAATCATTCTTCATTAACTTTGCTCATTGACATTCCGTGCTCCACCTTTCACATGCATTTTTTCATTCAATATAATGTACATAAAACTTTGCTGGTGTCACTCACTTCAAGACCTTTAAGATTAATTCCTAATGTCATTCTGTTTTATTCATCTTCAAAGTTTATTCAACACTCTTCATAACAAAAAACATTTAAAACATACAAATACAGAATGGAATGATACAAAAACAAGATAGTGGTAATAAATAACAATGGCAATTTATGAGAGCATTTAGGATAGGCAGAAAGGAGGGATTCCTTTAAAGCGTACCCCTATATGAAAGCCTACCTCCATCTTAATTACTGTAATTTTGATAGATTTATAGCATTGAAAAGATGTACACTATAATGGCCGTATCAGAAAGTATGAAGTGCATTATGTGGAATGGTATCATGCAGTTAGCTGAACAAGGATGTGTTGATGCGAATGAGGTATAATTATCCTCCACATACATGTATGTCAATACGTAAGACAGCTGTCCTGGTTTCCATTAACCCCCTCCATACCAGTATCAAGGGCAAACATGTATTAGAATGTGGGTCAAGTGCTCTTATCCTTGTCTCTCATTTGTACACACGCACTTAATCTACTTTTTTTGCGGTGTGCTTTAAAGGTGACAAAAACAAGTCGATCCAAAATCCCATTATCCTGGCCCCTCCCCTCCCCCCCCCTCTCTCCCTTTCACTGTCTTTCTGTCACACCCACCCACGCTGATCATTTTATCATCTCATCTATCGCTCTGTTTTTGCTCTTTATTTCTGACATAGACTACATTTGTACACTATCTAGTCATACTATAATCTAACTACCCCTTTTATTAACCCCAAGAGCAGCATATTAGGAGATTTAAGGAGGTTGGAAATAGCCCAAAGTGAGAAGAAAATAATAATGATGTAAAATGCATTTTAGTGTTGCTATTATTCACATAAAAGCAGCATTATTTGTATGATTTCTATTTCTTTTCTATAAAACTTAATATCATTCTGCATATAAAGTTTGCGTATTAAACAACTATGAGGTTTTTCTGTTGCACTTTATTTATGGTTACATTACTTTTAAATGGATTTATCATAGACCTTTAAAGAAAATTTTGATTCAGGTATATATCTTATAACAAAAAAAATTATACTTATCTCCTATCCATTCCAGATGTATAGAAGTCTTTTTAATTTTTAACTCTTTGAATTACTGCAGTGCCTGGGAACAGATGAAAGATCTGTATTATGACTGTTCTACAGTGCGTCCCAGAAAAAACGAAACCGAGAAGTATCGATGTTCTATCATAACTTAATCATAACCATAATTAATGAATGATACATATTTGGAAAGCTTAGAGTCTCCTCTTTCAGTTGATGCTACTCACGTGATGCATATTTCACGCATGAGTGATTAAAAGCAATTTGAAGGAAGGAAACCAAAAAGACATTTGGCGGGCGGTATCTGAATTTCGAAGAAAAATTCACATTTCTAGAAAGTTGAGTTTCTGCCCTTTCATATGACACCTCAATCAGGAAAAATGAGCCAGCAATGACAAAGTTCTGTTTGTTTAAAGTAGTGCTTGTATTTCCATAATTTTATTAAACGAATTCGTTTTCACTGGCTGCCTGCCGTATCAATAAACGAAATTAACAAAAGACTTAACTCCGTTTCGTTGACAATCAGCCGTAGACGAGTGTCTTCATGCATCGCTGATTGTCAACGAAACGGGGTTAAGTCTTTTGTCAAATCTGCTTTTTGCTACGGCAGGCACCCAGTGAAAACGAATTCGTTTGTTAAAATTATGAAAATGTAAGGGCTACTTTAAACAAACAGAACTTTGTTATTCCTGGCTCATTTTTCTTGATTGAGGTATCATATGAAAGAGCATAAACTCAACTTTCTAGAAATGTGAATTTTTCTTCGAAATTCAGATACCGCCCGCCAAATGTCTTTTTGGTTTCCTTCCTTCAGATTGCTTTTAATCACTCATGCGTGAAATATGCATCACGTGAGTAGCATCAACTGAAAGAGCAGACTCTAAGCTTTCCAAATATGTATCATTCATTAATTATGGTTGTGATTAAGTTATGATAAAACATCGATACTTCTCGGTTTCGTTTTTTCTGGGACGCACTGTATAGTTGGTCTCATGCTCTAGAGTATAGGGGTTCAATTTCTTAATCTCATAGTATGAATTTGCTGATTTAGTTATATATAGTATAACAAACAAAATTATACTTACACTGTAGTCTAGGGCGTCAATTTTTTGATTACGTTGTATGAATTTGTACATACTGCTGTAAAACTAGTATTTCATTCCTGACAAAACTTCACATAACATTAATTACAGCTGTTTTTGTAGCAACAGCAGGGAATAATTTTCCTCAAATTTTTTGATTAGCAATTTCAGGCAATGGATAAATATTTCAAATGAAATTCTGTACATTTCTATGGAAGAAAACTGCTACACAAAAGATATTTTGTATAGCAGTCATGCAAAAATGCATAGCAAATTGCGATGCGATACCAGGAAAATTATTCCCTGAACAGGATTTCATAACTTTGCTAAAATAGCATTTGTAATGTTGTAATTAGATAATTTTATATCGCCTCTTGTTAATCTGAACCACTTTAAAAAATGTTGTAAAACTTGTTGGTTTTAAAGTATTTACCTTTGTAAGGCAACAGTTTTTTTTTCTTTCTTGTTTTTTCAGTGAAATATACCTCTTCGGATCCTCTGCGACTGTTCAGACTAACTTTAGGTTTCTTTTATTCTTGTGATGATTTGAAATCTTTTACAAAATGCTATTTTTCCTTGCAGTGAAACCTTTTATCTATATTTCCTCTGTGAAGCCAAACCAAATCTGATGGTGTTTTGGTGTTTGTCAGCTGTGGTTCTTGAGCCGTGAATGATGCATGATCACCAACAAGGTGAAGATTGAAGGAGGATGCTTCAGTTACCATGGTAACGGCACACTTGACACCCCTTTATCCATCATCAGCTGTGTTAGATCTCATACCTTCACAGCTGTGTTACCCTCACAAGGAGGGATGATCATTACTTAGATTATAACTTACTCTTCATCATCTACATCACTTCAATGACATCATCTCTCCTTCATTATTTTTGTTTTGTTGTAAAGTATTAGGATGCACTTCAGTCTTCTCATTCAATTTCATTGTCCTTTTTTTCTTTTCTCTTTTAACCTTTGTTGTCGTTTTTTCTCATTTTTTCTTATTTAATATATCTTTAAAAAATCCACAAAACTTAAACATTATTAACAAAGTTGCTCAAAATAGTCTTCATAGATATACTTTCATTTCATTCATTCAAATATTTTCATTATTTGGCTGTAGTCTAGGCCCTTTTTCCTTCCATTTGAGACGACCAAACTAATTTTGACGTAAAGGAGTAGTCAACCCTTATATTAAATTGGTTTTAATAAAAGCAGAAAATGAGAGAAACAAACTGGTGAAAGTTTGAGCAGTCTTCAATGAATATAGGGCAAATGGGTTGCCAATTTGTGTTGATTGATTAAATCTTCGAAAAATTCATAACTTTCTTATTTTCAATCGTTTTTTGCTCAAACTGTCACTGACCCATTCCTCTCATTTTCTGCTTCTATTAAAACCAACATAATATCAGGGTGGACTTCCCTTTCAAATCAAGACACAAAGTACTGTTTCCATTTGAGTCTGTTTAAGCAGGCTATCGTGATGAGTTCTTGGTGTAACATTGCGAAGATAATTGTCCTTGGATTGTCAATCTTGACCTGGTATTCTACCCATGCTAGGAATTAACAAACATCTCGCTACTCTGTCTGTCGTACAGGTCCAGCAAGGGTTTGCCAAGTGAGGTCGGGGGCCACAAAGGAGGATCTCAAGTTTAGCTGACATTGTCTTGAGAATCCCAGCTTTTATTTTCAATGTTTCATATCACCATGACAATAAGTGCATATTAATTTCATGTGCACAAACGGATATTGTATTTCACGTTGGACAAGCGTTTTTGGCTGTTTGCTCACATATGAAGCAAAAGAATGCTGCAGATGACTTTTTTTGACAACACTGTTCGAATGATGCATTAGCGTAGCTCAGAAAATTTGATGTTATGTTTGTGCAGTTATGTCAACATCATTTTGATGTGTTGGAAATTTTGCATCAACATCTTAACAAATACGTTTGACGGTAATGACAGCATAAAAAACATTTAATTTAAAAATAGTAGGCTGAGAATAATTCTGACAAAGTCTTTGTGAAGAAGATGTTGATTCACACAAATGTATAACAAACACAAAAAATATCTAGGTTTTTTTTTATAAAGAATCATTTTACAAAAAGTTGAAGAAATTAAAAACAACATAAGAAAAACCATCTTTACCCTGATGGGACCCCTAAAGGAAAGCATTCTGTATAGATACCCTGGACAACGTTCACCTAAATCCCATGTGGTTGACTTTAAATGCGGCATCTTTAATTGACACATATTCGTGATTTATGAGGCCCAAAGTGGAATGATAAATATTCGCTTCTTTTGATTTATGATATATACAACTGTCGCCTGTCATCTTACAAAGAGAATTCATTGGTAAATGAGTGATAACAAATCTCTTTCTCCTTATTGGAGGGAGGGAGGGGTCTATCCTGCATCTGTTCTCATATATCTCTCTTTGATGGAAACTTGGTTCAGTGACCATGGTGTCTTCATTTCAAAAAGCAGTTTCCCAAATTGTGAAATGATTTAGTTTAAAATTGATTAAAAATATGACAGTCAGCCAACCCAGGAAATAAGCGTATTCTAAATGCAAAAGTACTACATGTACATCTAGTACATAATACATTTCACCAAGAAAATGTAAATATTTCAAATTTGTAAGTTGTAATGCATTCATTTAACACTTTGCAACATCAAAATAACGATTATACAGAAATTATGGGTTTTCCCATTTAAATGTTTGTTAATATTTCACTTATATCGATACACAGTATGCTTTTCTCTCTGTGCTTGTAATTTATTGATCATTGCCCTAACACATTTCACTTGATTTTGCATCATTGGCCCTTTAATAGATTCCTAGATTTGTTTCCACTTTGTTGTTTAGTGTCTGTAATGGCAGTTGTTATCGTAGGGGAACAAGTCGTTGTGACTATGTAAATGTATACAGGAGAAACATCAAAAATAAGTGTAAGCTTTGCTACAATTACAAATGCATTAATTCAATCAAGATTCTCCTAGTTAGACAAACACTTTAGACACCTAGGAATAGGAGTAAACTTAGCCATGGGGTAAGAGGTTTCTTAGCATGACAATTCAACCAAAACAGCCTCTGTACCCCTATACAAATTTCAGTACGCTTACACGCGAGCTCGTCAGCGTGCTCGCCAACGAGTTCGTTGACGAGCAAGCAGACGAACTCGCCAGCGAGCTTGTTTCGTTCCAAATATGCAAATTAGCTACGAGCTCGTTGGCGTGCTCGTTGGCGAGCTCGTTGGCATGCTCCAAATATACACGCTCGTCACTGGCCGATTAGCTCGTTGGCGAGCTCGTTGGTGTGCTCGTCAACGAGTTCGTCGGCGAGTTTGTCGGCGAGTTCGTCGACAAGCTCGTCGGCGAGTTCGTCGACAATCTCGTGGAATGGCTGCAAGCTTAATGTAAACTGATTGATACTTCATAATCTATATTGGCAATATCGATATTACCAATTAGGTAATACCAATATATATCGATATTACCAATTAGGTATATTCTATTCTCAATTGTATTAACTCCATCAAATAGATCATTTGAAGTGTATTTAAGAGTAACATTTAAAGTGAATCAGGCTCGTACACATATATATATACTAAATATGTATATTGTTTCTTGGTTAGTAATCATATAATCAATATCAATCTATCAATCTATTGCTAAAACGTTAATGTAATTGTAAAATGATCAGACAAAATAATCTATTGGTTAATAATGGCAAAAGGAAAATAGAAATCACAAAAATGATGTGCGTTGTCTTAATTTGCTTAACAAATCATGATAAATGTATTTTTCTGTCACACGTGTAAAGTAATAATGAATATTCATGAGATGATTGGTTTCAATTGGCCCTATTAGACTTTAATGGGATTTCAATTGGACCAATCTGCCCCATTAGACTTTAAAAGGTTTTCAATTGGTTTCAATTGGACCAATTGAAGTCCAACTTCAGGCCAATTTGGGTCCCATTAAAGTATAATGGGGCATAGGCCAATGGGGCCACTGGGCCCAATTGGTCCAATAGGGACAATCTGGACCAATTGAAACCATCTGAAGTCCTATTAAATTCCCATTGAAACCTGTTAAAACCTATTGAGACCAATTGAAATCAATTGAAAATTAAATTGGTGTTCAATTAGTTTCAATTGGATTTTCGTCTTGGGTACCTAGTTACAACAAAAAAGTGAGTTAGTGGGGCTGAAGATAAGATCACATATCGCACAACAAAAAAGTTTGAAACAGTCCGTTAATTCCTCAGCCTCCTCTTATGTAATAAATTCCTCTTATAGTACCAGTTAAACTTGAAGCAAATTGTTTGGTTTGACAGAAGCTAAAAAGACAATTAACAGTGCTAATTAACACAGGAATTTACAAGGTCATGGGCTCAGCCTGCAACCTCATATGGTACTGCATGTCCTACAAAATGGCCGCCTATAGCCTTGCTTCAGACTGTATAATTTCCCACTTTTCTGTGGCAGACCTGCCGCAGACTGTTCCTGTGGCATACTGGTATGCGGCAAGTCTGGAGCAAACTTTCGCCCTGCCGCAGATCTGCCGCAGACTGGTCCTGTGGCGTACTAGCTGGTATGCGGCAAGTCTGGAGCAAAGTTTCGCCCTGCCGCAGACCGTTCCTGTGGCATACTAGTATGCGGCAAGTCTGGAGCAAAGTTTCATCCTACCGCAGATCTGCCGCAGACTGTTCCTGTGGCATACTGCTATGCGGCAAGTCTGCAGCAAAATTTCTTTCTGCCGCATATTTCGGCATATACTTTGCCGCAGACTAAAAGTCTGCCGCAGATCTGCGGCAGGTCTGCGGCAGGTCTGCGGCATACTTTTCACTTTCCTATGGGGAGTTTACCCCCGAGCTCGCCACGAGCTCCCCAGTTTAACCCGAGCTCGCCATGAACTCCCCCTTTTACCCACGAGCTCGCCACGAGCTCCCCGTTTTACCCACGAGCTCGCCACGAGCTCCCCCTTTTACCAACGAGCTCGTCACGAGCTCCCCAGTTTATACCCGAGCTCGCCACGAGCTCCACCTTTTACCCACGAGCTCGCCACGAGCTCCCCCTTTTACCAACGAGCTCGTCACGAGCTCCCCCTTTACCCCTGAGCTCGCCCACGAGCTCCCCAGTTTACCCGCGAGTTTGCCACGAGCTCGTGATGAACTCGCGCACGAGCTCGCCAACATTTAGTAAGATCGTTACTAGCGTCCTGGAAGCGTGTTACGAGCTTAAAGCCTAAAAAACGATCTTATTAAGCTTACCACGAGCATAATACGAGTTCGCGACGAACTTAAATTTGTATAGGGGTAAGCTCAGCCCTCCAGACTCCTGTCCCCTGATTTGATTGAACTCAATGCATTTCAATTAGAATACATCAGCCGTCAAATGTACGTCAGCTGAAACAGGAAAATGATCATAATCTGATAGGAGAACATCACCCAAAATCCAAATTACCTTTAGTTTTCTTCTTTCCATTTTTACTTGTATAATTGAGATTTTTCTCAAGGGCATTCCAAAAATATTTCTGTATTTATCTCCGCTTTGCATGTTTTCCAAACAGCCCTCCTTCAGGCCTTTCCAATGCTGAATCCTCATCACTTCTTTGTTCCTTCTTTCTTTCCTCTTCTTTTGTTTTTACTGAAGTGGAAGGAAGAATTGCCAAGAATTATGATGTGTCTGTCTTTGCACATGAATCTATGTTTATTTTAGTGCTGTAACATCACGGATATCTCCAATTCTGTTTAACCGCCAGTCAAAACCGGACAGTTTTCGGTTAAACGATTAAAAAAAAAAAAAAAAAAAAAAACCGTTTTTTTTTTTTTTTTTTTTTTTTTTTTTAATGCCGACTCTGTCGGCAGCAAGCCAGGTCCGTGTGAAAAAGCGGGAAGGACTTTCATTTAACCGCGAGGTGCAGATGAAGGGGTAGATTTGGGCTTGTGAACTTGTCACAAACAATAGTAACAATGTCGTTTTTAGAAGAATGTGTAAGATCTTTAATGTAAATTAAAAACAGTAGAGGACCTATGATAGTACCTTGTGGTATGCATTGTGTAAAAATTGGATGAATTATTATTATAAACTACATATTGAGATCTATTACAAAGATTACTTTCAAACCAAGATGACAGACAAATTGGAGTGTTGTTTTAGTTTCGGAGTGGTGAGTCAACACACAGGCATAGTGCCAGGTGGAGGGGCATAAATCGAAACTTAAAGTTAGTCTGAACAAACGGGAAAACGAAACCGTCCAATTGAAAACGGAATCCGCCATGGGCGGTCGGATACCGGACGGTTAAACGTTTGACTACAGCACTAGTTTATTTCATCATTTTTCTATTTTGTTATAAATATTGCTCACTGCTCTGAAAACAGGGGCACTATGGTAACCAGGGGCAGTCTGGGTATGCCTGAAAACACCAGGTTACCAATTTACTCCTTCAAATAGAGGACAAACATACGATCCAGAGAGTGCAGAATACCATTGTTGTGAAGGCAAAGACAGTCCGACCAAAAAATACAATTTGCACAGCCACATTCTACTGTGAGCGCTGTCAACTCCAGCAATGTTCCATCATCATTCCTGCTGTCAGATAACATCATAGAAGATCATGTCAATTGTCTCGTAAAAAGTGTATTTGCAAATATTTTATGAAAGATATTGTGTGTTGAAGTTTTTACAAGTGTGATTAATCAACAATACTGTATCCATATTGAAAGCTTCGTTCACTGCCTATCATTGCAAAAGGAAAAAAACAAAAAAGGTTTTGAAGGCAAACATGCAGTTTCCAAGGAATTTAAATAAAGTTTTCAGTTATAAAAAGTTCCCTTATTTTGGTATGGCTATTCTAACTATTGCAAGTTCATTAAAATGTACATTATTATACATATTCCAGCAATGAAATGCTTTAAGCTGCAGAGTATGAATATCAGCTTTAATACTCAATGAAAATAAGAATGGTAGAAAGATTTAGGGATGTACGTGACAGTGGAACACTCCATGGTTTTGAATATTCAGGAAAAATTCTCATTCTAAACATTTAAGAATCTATGGCATCTATTTTTATGTTTCTACCTGATATATTACAGTATGTGCTGTCACGCTCAACTCGATTATGAAAAGCAAAAAAAAAAAAAAAAAAAATCCTTTTTGAAATATACACCTGTATGCTTGATTATCATCTCATACATAAATGCATGTCCATGCAAGCATGACCCAACGGAAGTTTGGTATATTTCCCATAAGACTGTGCCTGCACGCCCAACAGTTGTTCCTGGTGAATGGTAGGTCAGTCTCTCTCCCAGTAGATTCATCTAACTGTCAAAAGTGCATTCCTCTAACTCTGAGTTTTAAAAAAATGGTAACATTTGCTTGCACACTTCCAAAACTCATGATTATCTTGGACCAGCAGAAAAAACTTGATGCTTGAGAAAATTTCCCAGTTGATTTTGTGAAATTCCTCCTGTATTTCTCTTCACACTGTCGCTACTGAAATGTATTTTATTTTAATTCTGATGAGAATAACATCAACATTTCAGGAACATTTCTCATACACGTAGGGGGCAAGTGCCTATTTATATCACTCACAATTATAAACGCTACTCAGACACCCCTAGCCCTAGGCATATTACATTATGTAATCTTTGCGTCATAACACACCTAATTTTATGCGTACCATGCTGAAATAATTTCATAATGCCACAGCAGTGTTATTTGAAGTTATTTGAAGACGGTTTGTGCAGCATCACCTGCAAACAAGACTTTCTGCTACCAATATTGAAATGACCTTTTCACTTCATCAATGTGACGTCGGTCTCTACAATTGATAATAATCTTCCAATTTTTATTGGTTTCTTGTCATATTGGAATGTACAGATGTGAACTCTATAGCTTTATGCTGATGTCTGTTAGGTTATTTGGAGGTTTCGGAATGACGTTATTGCTGCAGAAGAGGGAATTATGGTGGCTCCTAAGGGACACGCAAACGCAAAATTTGACGTATACCTATGCAACAAATTTGTGGATTTTCACGTCAAAGACGTGAAAATCCACAAATTTGACGTATACCTATGCAACAAATTTGTGGATTTTTACGTCAAAGACGTGAAAATCCACAAATTTGACGTATACCTATGCAACAAATTTGTGGATGTTCACGTCAAAGACGTGAAAATCCACAAATTTGACGTATACCTTTGCTTGGTAATTTTTTCGTTTTTCTGTACTCAATGGCCCTGAAGGGACACGCAGACATGAAAATCTGCGTCCGATATTCATGTCTGCGTCTCCCAAAAGGGACACGCAGACGTGAAATTGGACGCAGATTTTCTTCTTCTTCACGTCTTGGACGTAAAAAGACAATAAAACCCTTGCATAGGTATACGTCAATTTTGTGGATTTTCACGTCTTCGACGTGAAAATCCACAAATTTGTTGCATAGGTATACGTCAAATATATACGTCTGCGTCGGTCCAAAAGGGACACGCAGACGCGAATATTGGACGCGAATTTTTTTTCAGTAAGCTGAGCACCAGGAAGATAAGCGTACATGGGTTTGTCTGCCCCTAGTTACTGATAAAGGGATTACCACCTGGTATCGAATACTCTGTCCAGATTCACAGTCTTCTAATTACAGACCCTACACCTAACTTATTCAGTGTAGTTTGCAGGCACAAACCCTGGTCAGTCGTAAAAGAGAGTCTGCACTATAAGACTACTATAGGCCATGCCAGTACTATAGCTGCTCCTGACACAACCAGTAGGTAGCTGGGCTAGGCTTCTCTCAAGGCACAATGATTTGTTTTGGGGGTAAAGTGTCAAATTAGGGTCTGGTGCTTGCAGACTATATCCAGTGTCTCTAAAGTCTCACTTGTTATTGTTTTCAGCAAGAATGCACTTGGCAATGGAATGCTACAGGTTGCAACGTACATGTTATTCAGTCACTATCATTATTATTGTTTGAGGACAATCAGATGACTAATAGAGGAAGTTATGTAACAATAACATTACAAAATTGGTACCATATGTGGACTTCATTTGTTTCATTAATTTAGTTACCAACAGCAAATAAATACGGTAGGCCTACAATGATTTTTTTTAAAAACATTTTCATGACGAAATCGTATAGAGAGAGATAAAAAAAGAAAAAAAAAGAAGAGGGAAATAGAGGAGTGATAGAAAGGGGAAAAAGAAGGTGAAGAGAGAAGGATATGTTAATAGAGAGCAGTAGAGTATGTACGTGGCTCCTAAACATCATGTCTACAATTTCAATTCAGAAAAAATATATAGACAACAAAATCACAAAGAAATACAAATGCATTGAATATAGCTCAAATTGTTGATTTTCTTCTTCTCTCATTACCAATCAATTACTTCTTTTTGTGCTTCTTGTTGCCATTTGCCCCACTCCTATCACACCCTTTTATTTTCTCTGTATTTCTTTCCATATCTCCCTCTCTCTCCTCTGTCTCCTAATGTCCCACCACTCTCTCTCTCCCCTTCTCTCGATCTTTTCCTTTCTCCCTCCTAATCTGTCTCTCCCTCTCTCTCCTCTTTCTATCCCAATCTGTCTGCCCCTCTCTATTTCTCTCTCCCAATGTCCCTTTCTCTCTATCTCTCTCTCCTCTTTATCGTTTCTCACTCCCAATCTGTCTCTCCCTTGTTGCCATTTGCCCCCTCCTATCACACCCTTTTATTTTCTCTGTATTTCTGTCCATCTCTCTCTCTCTCTCCTCTCTCTCCTAATATCCCATCACTCTCTCTCCCCTTCTCTCGATCTTTTCCTTCCTCCCTCTCTCTCCTCTTTCTATCCCAATCTGTTTGCCCCTCTCTCTCTCTCCCAATGTCCCTTTCTCTCTCTCTCTCTCTCTCTCTCCTCTTTATCGTTTCTCACTCCCAATCTGTCTTTCCCTTCTCTCTCCCAATCTGTTTATCCCCTCTCTCTCTCTCTCCTCTTAATTCACCTTTCTCCCAATCTGTCTCTCCCTTCTCTCTCCCTATCTGCTTACCCCCCCCCCCCCAGCTCTCTCTCTCTCTCCTCTTTCAACGTTTCTCTCTACCAATCTGTCTCTCCCCTCTCTCTCTCTCCTCTTAATTCATCTTTCTCCCAATCTGTTTATCCCCTCTCTCTCCTCTTTCAACGTTTCTCTCTCCCAATCTGTCTCTCCCCTCTCTCCCTTTCTCTCTCTCTCTCTCTGTCGAATTTCGAATACACATAGTACAGAGAGAATGGGAAGGGAGGAAGGACAGGATAGATAGAGAGAGATGGAAAGAAATAGAGAGAGAGAATAAAAGGGTGTGATAGGAGGGGGGGGGCAAATGGCAACAAGATGCACAACAAGAAGTAATTGCTTGGTACAGGCAAAATATGTTTACATAATGTATCTAGGCCTTCTAAAGTATATATCAATATTAGTCAATCAAATAGAATGAAGTGGTGTACAATTAATGTCGAGATAAAGCTGTCTAAAACAAAGCTGAACAAACCGATATACACTGATCTTCCTGGTGCTCAGCTTACTGGAAAAAAATTCGCGTCCAATATTCGCGTCTGCGTGTCCCTTTTGGGCCGACGCAGACGTATATATATTTGACGTATACCTATGCAACAAATTTGTGGATTTTCACGTCGAAGACATGAAAATCCACAAAATTGACGTATACCTATGCAAGGGTTTTATTGTCTTTTTACGTCCAAGACGTGAAGAAGAAGAAAATCTGCGTCCAATTTCACGTTTGCGTGTCCCTTTTGGGAGACGCAGACATGAATATCGGACGCAGATTTTCATGTCTGCGTGTCCCTTCAGGGCCATTGAGTACAGAAAAACGAAAAAATTACCAAGCAAAGGTATACGTCAAATTTGTGGATTTTCACGTCTTTGACGTGAACATCCACAAATTTGTTGCATAGGTATACGTCAAATTTGTGGATTTTCACGTCTTTGACGTAAAAATCCACAAATTTGTTGCATCGGTATACGTCAAATTTGTGGATTTTCACGTCTTTGACGTGAAAATCCACAAATTTGTTGCATAGGTATACGTCAAATTTTGCGTTTGCGTGTCCCTTAGGAGCCACCATAGGGAATGCAAGTAAACTGTTTTTATTACGGACTTGTGATGAATGTTTCTCAAGTTTCAAGAGATGTGTACAGAATCATTTTTTTTCAAAATTTCATCTCTCTCTCTCTCTCTCTCTTTTATATACCGGTACCTCTTTTTTGTACATGTATAAAAAAGGCCTGGAGCTTTGTTTACAGGCAGATATATCCTGTTAATAGAAGGCGGGGAAAATCAAAGTAGAAGTGAAACAAATCAAATTCTATAGATTTTATATACAAGGATTTTTTTTTCTTTTCAGTCAAGGAGTATGAGAAAAGTTATAGAGAAAAATCAAGAATTAGGAGACAGGAGACGTGAAGGAGTGAGAAAGATCAGCAAGAGAGAAGTTGGGAAAGAGTTGTGTTTTGAGTTCATCGAAGTGCAACTTTGCTGTAGATGATAAAGCATTTTGAACTTTGTCGGATTAGGATTTCATGAGTTATGATCAGGAGTTTCAGCCAAAAGTGACATTTGATAGCTTGCTACAAAAATTGTTGACAATGTCCCATAATTATGACTTCCATCATAGTACTCATGACATTCAACAACAATATATTCCCTCAACGATTATTGATATTAGAAATTTTATTTGAAATAACCCTTGTTCATCCTGTTTTTGCCTCTTAAATAACTTTGTATTTATGATCAAAGGTAGGAGATGAGCCAAAGCTACTTGTTTTGATCAAACACAGTACAATATCAAGTTATCAACATATACATGTACGTACATGCAGAATGCTAGCCCTAAAGCTGTCCTTATATAACCCCTGTTACATTGCCTTGCCAATAGCTATGTGAGCTACCTGTATTGAGAGTGGCAAATGTAAATACAGATAGATGCCTTGCCAGAAGACGTTGCTGTGGAAGGCATGCGAACCCTTCAGAAAATATAGACATGCCAATAGACATGTACCTTGCACATATTTTCTTTATGGAAAAGAAAATACTTTGTAGAACAGCTGTAGGAATGAGTTTCAGACAAATAATTGTATTAATTTAGCAATAACCAATGCATGTATGCAATTGCATGCAAAATTAATTACCACGGGACATGCGCTGTAGTTTGCTGTAAATTATATTCATTAGAGTCGTGGGACCTGCACAATGTACATGTAGGTATGCATGTATGGTTGGTAAGCATGGGAGCAAGTTGTGCGCAAACAAATTAGGTGACCTATTTGAAGGGGGTAGCAGTAATTATTCATTCCCCCCCTCTATTTGTGCTTCAGAAAAGGCTAGAAGAATTTTCTTTTTAATTCCTCTGTGTCCAGTTCTCCCTTTTTTTAGGCCTACCGGTGTCTGTGTGTGTTTGAGAGAGAGACAGAGAGACAGAGAGAGAGAGAAAGAAAGAGAGAGAAGAGAAGAGGAGGATTTTTAAAATTGTATACCTTCAAGCTCTTGCTATATTGAGTTTCAAATTGAGGATTACCATTATACCAGAATATTTTAGAATTTATTTTCAAGTTGGTGAGTTTTTCCAATTTTATTCATATCTCCAGGCATGGAATAGATTTAGAGCCAGAAAGATGTAACTCAAAGTGTACTCACGTTCTGAATTTTGTGTTTCTTGTAAAAGAAAATATAAAAATAGTCACGAATGCAAGGGAGTAAAGTACAGAGCTACATTTCTCATAGTGAGACCATTATGCATGTTATCTTTATTTGAATTTAAAATGGTTGTAAAATTGTAATAAGAGAAAAGCATGATATACTGACATTTATTCTTAATATCATGTGAGTGATCTGACAATCATTGGTTTCAAGGTAATAGGTGATTGCTTTTAAGAGATATCTTGTTTACTGCTTTGGGAATCCTGATCCATTATCATAATCATAAAAGCATCTATGATGACATTTAAAAGGTGCTTTCTACATCATCCATCAGAAAAGTCATCGGTTTAGAAGTGCTGAATGTATAAAGGATGTCAAGTGGAATAAACTCATCAATAATTTAGATGTCTATGATTGAGGATGCATGTTACAGTTCACAACTAAATTATTCATACCCTTACCAATTTGTGTAATTTTTTAAGTCTCTGAAAATCTGATTGGTCCTGATTAATGTTTCTTGAGATTGTGACCTATTAAAGCTTACATCTAAATGTATTGAACAAAGGCCCTAATTCAACCAGTCCACCTTTCATTCTTGAGTTACGATAAACACACCCCCTCAAAAACACTTCATTCAAAAGGTGTTTGAATAATTCAGTTGTTAACTGTATCTCTTCTCAAGTCAACATCTACAAGCTACAAATGTACGTATCACATTCTAGTCATGAATATTCCACCTGTCAAGAAACAAATCTCTTTTAAAAATGCTTTTAACAAACACATACGGGTACAAGGAAACAAACAAGAAATAATGACAGTAACCTGTTTAAAAAAGGCAGACAGGCAAATAAAGTACAGTTTCTTACAAATGGTCATGCATAAGTCTCAGACCACCTTTTTTTTTTATAGGGGGAGGGGGGATAATCCAGCCCAAGAAATGTTCAACTGTGGACCTTCTTTCTTTTTATCTTGCAAAACAATGTATGTACAGGGATTTGAAGCTTGAATTGAAACAAAGTTAAAAGTAAAATATACACAAATTGAAATAATGACCCTTGATAGTTCATTAAAGTAATCGTGAAACCAAGACTCACTGGAGGAGTTCATATCATCTCTAGATAGAGTAGCTGTTTATCATCCTACCATACCCCCTACCTAGGCAAACCTGATCAACATTAGCCACACATGATGGCATCTCAAAGTGCTTTCATGGACCAGGGAAGACATCTTCTTCATCCTCCCCTCCAACCTGGAGCGTGCCGGGGCATCGAGAACGACTGTTGAACGATGACGACAGACTAAATTGGCAGTAATTTGCATCAGTCACAGAAACATAGTCATAATTGCCACCTAAAATGACAGGTTTGATATTCATAACAAGATGCTATGCTTCATGAACAGTGTTTGTCAATCTCACCAGCTCTGCCCACAACGACTGAGTGTGAGGTGAGAATTTGGGATGGAAATTGTGAGTTTGGGACGATACATGCATAAAGCTAGTGATCCAATGGAGAAGATTTGAAGTATAGAGCTTCTCTCCCTGGATCTACTGTAAAGCCTTTGATGGGTAGTTCATTGTGAATTGATCACAGTAATTTATTATAAAAGCATTTCAATACCAGACTATTAATTTGAGTACATTATAGGCTAGACTCCACTTTCACCTCTACACATATTTGTACAGAGTAGAAATTATTTTTCAATTCAAGGGCATTTAAGCTTAACTACACTTGATTTTGAATTTGGATGAACTGTAAGCATTAACAAAAAAAAACCTTTTAAAATATCATTGGGGGATTCTCCTAAGCCATACTTTCTTCTCACTCACTTGAAATGTATTCACTGTTACAGCAAGATTGTACAATTGTATTGAAAAAGAAATTTGAAAGACGTACATTGCACATGTAGCCATACTTCAAGTATATAATGGATGTAATGGGAACACATTGTACAAGACGACCTATATTAGAGGCACTGGGTTATTTCAATCATCGCAAGCACATGTGCTTGTATATTAATCTTCATTCTCACTGGTGTTTCGTGAGCTCGTACAAAAAGAAATTAATTAAGTTGACAAACAGCCTTGGTATGAATTGATTATACTGACAAATGTGAAGGGTTGAAGGTCTAGACTCCTTTGCATAGTATTATTACTTCAGGCGATTGTATTCACAAAGTACAATCGGTCTTCAGATGATACATATTGTTTTATTTTTTTATTTAAAGGATGGCAATGATGATACACAAAGGTGAAACAAATTGAAATTATTTTTTTCCCCTCCAAATTTCACACCCTTCACAATATAATATTTTTACAACAATTATTTTGTTGTTGTTATCACTCAAACATGCAGTATAATTAATAGTTTTATGTGAGAATTTTCTCACTTTCAAAGTACTAAAAAAACAAAAAAGTGGTAGCCATTTCCAGTTTTTAATTTTTGTTTTCAATCATTCATATTTTTTCTTCTTCCTGTCATTGCCAAAAACAGCTCTACTCGAATAATAATATATTAAATGATGGAAGTTAAATGATAAACTGATATTCACCAATCCAAAAAAAAGCAGTCAGATCTTCTTATGGCTGTATTATTTAAACATGTAAATGAATGGCAACAAGGACTTGTGCATATTCACTGAGCTCTGTTTTATAAGATACTGAAATGTGAAATGTATTACACTTTACATCATCTTTAAAAAAATGCAGCAGTTTCACCGCATCATACCTGAACGAAGCCCTTACACTAATAGGGTTTGTCACTTTGTCAAAGTTCTCTCATTAAGCGGTAAGTCAAGTGCTTACGATCCTGTCATCATTATTCTAAAGATGACGGCAGATATGAAAGCTAATTAATGCCTGGAAATTTCAATTCTGTTAGCCTTAGGGATGGTTACTATGCTACACTTTCTCCTTGATGATCGTCTTGCATCATTAGTATGGACTCATGGGAGCACTGAGTCTATATGTACATTAGTATGGCAAGAGTGATGGAGGAGGGGGAGAGAGAGAGGGAGAGAGAGAGAGAGAGGGGGGAGGGGGGAGGGGGACAAAGAGACAAACGGAGAGAGAGTGAGGGGGAAGGCGAGATACAGAGAAAGAATGAGGGAGGAGAAGGGACAGAGAGAGAAAGAGGGAGAGAGAGAGAGATAGAAATAAAGAGGGAGAAACAGAAAAAAGGGAGAGAGAGAGAAAACTAAAATATACAACTATGAAAATCACTTACTCAAACACATATATATTTTAAATAATAAACTGCTATTATCTTCTTTTGACACACATTTTTTGATAGAATTGTCTAATAGACTATTTTCATAATGATCAGATTGTCTTGAATATGTTAAAGAAATTTTTTCTAGAATGTAAAAGAATACAGGTTTCAACGATAGTGTACTCATTCAGTCTGATATCTTACAAATTGGAGTATTTCAAATAATGAATTCAACAAATTTCTAAATCTGTTTATCCATTTTACAGTATACAGGTGGCAGTGTCTTTTAATATAAATCAATTTGGCTTCAGTACAAATAGGAGAATGAATTGTTTAGATCTTCATTCAATTTCAAAGAAATGAATCTCCTAACTATGTGTAAAATGACTTACACTGTAGAATTTGCAAATACCAGGCCTGATAATTACCTGATTTAAATCGGTTTCCCGATTTTTTTTTTTTTTCTTCTCCCGATTAAAAAAAAAAAATCCTGAATTTGTTTTTCTTCCCGATTTTCCTCTTTCCCCCCTATTTTTCCCCAATTTTCTTACTCAAAAATTAGATGCCATTTTTTTTCCTGAATCATTTTTTTTAGTGCTCACTATCACCCCTGAAATACATTAGGCCCTCCAAACCTGTTGCCTGTAGCAAAAGAATCATCCTTGAAATATGTTATTAGAGCAGTCAGCAGTCAATACTACAATACTTTGTAAACGTAAAAAGGTTTAATATTATTTATTCATCCTATATATTTTCCTCTGCTGCTTTGGCTTGATGGTTTGATCTTATCAAGTATTCATGATTCATGAAGGCAGTTACAGGATTTGCATAATCAACAAGCTTAACCCAGTGGATATGATTTGATGTTAATGTAATGCATTTCCATTGGCTCCAGCTATTTGAGGCTTTGTCTAGTTAACAAATTTAATCTATAGAAAGGATTGATGGCTTTGATCATGAAATGCAAATACTGAGTAAAGAAAAGAATGACATTTATATTATGGGTGACTTTAATATCAATTTGTTAAATGTTGATGTAGATGAAAAGGTAAAAGATTTTGTTGACTTTATGTTTTCGTTTGGGTTGCTTTCCCTAATCACTAAACCGACTCGAACCGATATTTACAAACTGTGTTCAAGACCATTTCTATTCTGGAATATTCTGTTCTGATTTCTCTGATCACATGCCAATTTGTAGCATTAACAAAGGCAATGCAGTCACTACAGGAAAGGTACACAATAAATTATTTAGACGTGTGATTACTGATGAAAGAATGAATAATTTCCAACGCGATCTTCTTCAAGTTGATTGGTCTAGTTTATATAGCTTGTTTGATGCAAATGTTTCTTATGACTATTTTAGTGATATTTTTTCCAACTTATATAATTTACATTTCCCTTTAGTTGAATTGAGTGTGAAGAAGAAATGCAGGAAACCATGGATTACTCCAAGTCTTCTGAAATCTATTAATCAGAAACATAAGCTTTATCATACATATATTAAGAACCAAAATGAGATTAATCGGAAAAGTTATGTTGACTATAAAAACTTGTTGACAAACCTTGTTCGTCAAAGTAAGAAGGATTATTATGATAATGTTTTTCGAACTACTCAGAATAATATTAGAAAGACTTGGTCTCATATTAATGGTTTGCTTGGGAGGGGGAAGAAGACGCCACTTCCAAATGATATGTATCATAATGATTTACTGTTAAAATCAGACTTACAAAAAGCAAAATATTTTAATGAATATTTCATTGATTTGCCCTCTAAAATAAACAAGGAAATTCCTCCTGTCCAAACATCATACAAACAATTTTTGTCAGTGCAGAATCACTCCTCGTCCTTGTACTTTAGACCAACGTCTGTTCATGAAATTTCTAACTTTGTTTTAACTCTAAAACCATCCAAGGCATGCGGTTCTGACGACATTTCCCCAAAAGTCATTAAAACTTGTATTCAATGCATTGTTGAACCCTTGTGTGATATTTTGTCCTTGTTTCAGGGTATTGTCCCAAACAAATTGAAAATAGCTAAAGTAATCCCTGTATTCAAGAAGAATGATCGTAAGAACATTGAGAATTATAGACCAATTGCTTTGTTACCCATATTTCCAAAAATTCTAGAGAAAATAGTGTATAAAAGGTTGGATGACTTCCTTCGACTTCATGATATTCTGATCCCACAACAATTTGGCTTTCGAAAGAATTGCTCTACAAGTATGGGTGTCTTGAATTTGGTAAACACTATTATAAATGCAATTGATGCTGGGAAGTTTTGTCTTGGTGTGTTTTTGGATTTATCGAAAGCATTCGACACTATTGATCATGATATATTATTAAGCAAGCTTGAGCATTATGGCATTCGTGGGATAGCTTTGAAATGGTTTAAAAATTACTTACATAATCGATTACAGTATGTAGTGGTTAATGGAGTTAAATCACAATCTAGGAAGGTAAAATATGGCGTACCCCAAGGCTCAGTCCTGGGCCCCTTATTGTTCTTGATTTATATTAATGATATTATAAACTCATCTCAGTTGTTTACTTATTCACTTTTTGCTGATGATACTTGCTTGCTCTCTCACCACAAAGACATGCATAATCTGATTTTGTCTGCAAATAATGAAGTTCACAATATATTTAAGTGGTTTTGTTGCAACAAACTTTTGTTAAATGCTAGTAAGACTCAATATGTTGTTTTTAGATCAAGGGGCAAAAGAATCCCAGATAATATTGACCCCCTGACAATAGGTGGTCATCTGATCAACCGGAGTCAAAATGTAAGGTTTCTTGGAGTTACAGTTGATGATCATTTAACTTGGAAAGATCACCTCAGCAATGTTTGTACCAAGGTCTCGAGGAGTGTTGGTGTGATTTTTAAGTTACGCTTTTTTTTACCAGAGCAAACTTTAGTAACTCTTTATACACTGTAATGCTATCATTATGCCTCACTTAACTTATTGTAATGTTGCATGGGGAAATATGTATAGGAGCCATATAAACAAGTTAATAGTCCTTCAGAAGAAAGCTATCAGGCTCATTACAAATTCAAATTACAGAAGTCCAAGTAATCCTTTATTTGTGCAACTTCAGATGTTGCCTCTTGATGAATTAGTCTCCATGAATTGTTTGATATTCATGTACAAATCTCAATCTGCTCAAAATAATTCATTTTTAAAAGATGCGTTTATTGTTAATTCGACTGTCCATTCGTACAACACACGTCAGAGAAATCTTATCCATCAGCCGTTTGCGAGAACACAAACTGCTTCGAACTCTTTTGTAATTAATTGTATCAAAGAATGGAATAAGTTGCCACAAAACATCAGATCCAGTCCAACACTACCTATGTTTAAACATACATGTCGAGAATATCTTTTTGAGAGATTACAAAATATGTTAAAGTAAATCCTGGAAAGCCATGTGTGTATGTGTGTATGTGGGTGTGTGCGTGTGTGTGTATGTGTATGTGTGTTATCTTTTTTCTGTTCCCATATTTACTCATTAGTTATCATTGTAAATATGTTTTTGTCATCGGTTATTCTAAATACTGTTATTTTGTTTTTGTTTATGTACCTTTTAAGGGGCCCCTTATCACAAGCTCTGCTTCTCCGGGGTCCCAAACCTATCATGTTTTTTATTTCTTTTGTGTCAATTGATTGTAAAATGTTGTGTTTGATTGGTTTGAATAAACTTGAACTTGATATGAGCAGTGAATAAAACTTTGATTGTCATCCTATTAGAATCTAGAAATATATACTAAAATTGTTATTATCATTTTTATAAATTTCCTGGTGTTTATTGCAAACAGTTTTGGTAGTTGTGGTATCAGTTAACGTTATATTGGTGATGTGTGAATAGCCCTTAAAGGGATCGTTTAACAATGTTAAATCTGAGATGCACGGCCCTACGTGTAATCAGTGTCTGTGATATGGTGTTACAATGTATATTGAAGCCCTAACAAAACTGCGCTTCAAAATTATCAAGAAGTGCCTCAAAAAAAGTAAAAATCTTTGAGTGACTGGTTTTACCATACTCGTTTTCCCCAATAGACTGTAGTGTTATGAAAACCGTTTGGCAAACGGTTTTCAAAATTTGTAATTTCCAATCATAAATATCCTGATAATCAGACAGGCGATGGGCTTGTAAAAGTCATGGGCTACCTGACTGGCCTAAAGGTTTATAATTATCATTGCAGCATGAGCTAAATCCAGAATTTTGTTTCAGAATCTGAGACAAAGTTACAGGATCCCTTTAATAGAGACGACACTCTCTTGACACTTCCAGACAGATGATTAGTAATAGGAGGGATTAAAAGGTTGTTCGTCTGTCTGTGTATATTAACCTTTGAGGACTGATCGAGGCAAAAAAATGAAAGAAGAGAAGTCATTATTATTGAGCATGTCATCAAAATTGATCTACATACTGTAGATAAACTGATTTATATGAATAACGCCTGATCAAGTACTGACATACACGGTAGGGTATATGTAGCCCTTCCCCCTTTAATGGTAAAAAACATGTTACATGATAACTCGGGGGGAGGAGGTCATGCTAATTGTTTTATGAAAATTGCTGAGTTTTCACTTAGTGAAAAAAGTCCGCAATTTTTCTCAAAATGTTCAGTATTTTGTCCTTTATTCAAATTTCTTAATATGGTTAAATACATTACCCTTTGATTATTTTCACCTGTTTTCCTGGTGGCTTGCATAATTATGATACCGGTACATGTAGGATGGATATTTTGTGATATCTGCCAAAGTGATTTGTATCATTAATGTATTCCCGTGCTGTTTTTATATTCATTGAAAATTAAATTGATTAGTATGGTGCTATTAACAGCTTGAACTTCTTGAAGGCATACAGTAGTGGAAAAAGCTACAGATGACTTTGGGGAATATTGAGGTGCTAATTATTATAGAGATGGTTTTAGCTTAATAAGGTTCTTTTAAAAGTGATCCTGGAGTATTAAGTCCCAATTAATATGTATCCCAGGTGAACAAATCAACCATGAAAGCTTTGCAACATAATGACTGCCTTTCTGCTTATGCTGGCATAAAGGGAATCATCATAATGAATACATTGTCTGCTGAGAGCCAGAGGGGTGTCAGTTCAGTGTAAAAATATATTATTTCATGCCTTTCTGGTACTCAACTAATAATGGTCATAGATGATTTATAATCTTTATTATCATGATGGCATTCAAGGTTATACACAATATTTGTCAAATTCGTGAATTTGTTGACAATAATTTGATTAATCTTCTAGTAGTTCTTGCTTGATTAGATGCATAAGTAGCAGTTTTCCAGATGCTATTTACCACTTAAAAATCCTGGCAAACAATTAAGATCCTGAGATTCCTGACCTTGTTGCTTGGGTGACTTGTTAAAATTCTCTAGATAACTATATTGTCAATTTTATGCGTTTCACTGTACAGTGTAAATGACTGCCAAAGGATGAATAACACATTAACACAAAAATAAACATTCATCTAAGTTGCTTGGCTGGAAACCAAAGTAAAAAGTTAAGAAAGAGCCCTATATATACTGTATGTGTACCCTGTATCCTAAGAAAATTCAATTTTAATCACAACCCTGGAGGATAGTCATAATTGCAAGAATGCTTATGTGCTGATAGGCAGGAGGGCATTACAACATACGGTAGTCAGATCTGCATGCAAGAAGGCTGTTACTGCTATTGACCATTACCAAGTTTGTCATTTTTTAAGTTTGTGAAATATTGATTTGTCCCAATTTATGTTTCTTGAGAATGTGACATATTAAAGCTTACATCTAAATGTATTCAACAAAGGCCCTAATTCAACCAGTCCACCTTTCATTCTTGAGTTACAAAAAAATACAAAATAAAACATCAAATTTACAAGGGGTATGAATAATTTAGTTGTTTACTGTATACCATAGACATCCCCTATCTGGTTTTCAGCGGATAAAAAGTGCTTCCCAAATGGACATCAACTCGGCACAAGAGATCACACATCCTGCATATCTCTTGAAATACTAGCCAGCAACGTGCCAGTTTGGAATCCAATCCAATCCAATCCTATAATATGAATTTGTGATGGTACGGGTGTGTGATGGTCTGGGTGTTGATGCTTGCCTTGTCGATATGATCTAGTTTCGACCAGCTAATCAATAAGAAATGGAGATTACAACGGGGGAGGTTGTGTCTTAATAAAAAATGAATCTATATGACAAGGGCAATGGAGATCAAACAGAAGGCTTACGGTAGCTTAAAGGTACTTCTTAAAGATAAAGACCAGTTCTGGTCATGCAATTGCATTGTGAAAGAAACGTTGTGGAATCAATCAGAAAAGGTTGATCATCTAGCATACAAGTATTAGTGTGTACTGCAAGGTTCTGGAATCATCAAAATGATAAGAAATTTGGCCTAGTCTTGGTAAAGTTACAAGCACTGTACACAGAAAGACGACACATGCGCGATTTCTATCTGGTCCGGATAGAAATAATAATTTACCAAATATATAAATTAGTAGACGGTTTCCCAAAATTTGTATCATCATGTCTTAGTCAAAACATATTCTATCACATGATTGGTAATAAGAGCTTCCTTTTCATTTTTTTGAGAGGGGGGCGTTTCCAAAACTGGTCTATACCTTTAAGTTCTTATCCATTTATGTCTTTGAAAGACACTACAGACGACTATGGGCACACAATTTTCACTAAATCTTTGATTTGACTACAGCTCTGTTGCCTTTATAGATTAGATTCTATCACAACTTCACAAGGGTTTGTATGCTGGGCTCCATATTAATTCTTTTCTTGTGAAGTGAAATTGTGAAAGAGCCTACGGTACTGTAAAAATGTGAATTTTTAGGGCTGTGGCGGTAAAATTTTGGGGTCCATACATGTACATGTATATGTGCCAAATGCCTGTTAATGTGGAACCCCAATGAATGCAATACAATCTCTTACCAGAATTTTTGTAATTGACTTTTCATTCATTACAGCCCTGGGCTTGATTACATTTATCATGGTTCTATAAAAAGGCTCTCTGTTTTTTTTTTTTTTTTTTGGGGGGGGGCAGAATTTTCCTCAACCTTGTACTTTCCACAGTGCTACTATAGCTTTTACAGGTAGTGTCAAATAGAAATGGAAGTAACTTTGTTTGTTTGTTTGATTTTAATGATATGGTGTTATTACCCAGGGTTGCCTCAATCGTATTGATACTGTTCTTCTCCTGAGGGCCCTGCAATCATATAATCTTATATTGAAATATGAACTGAGTATAATCGGTGAATGTTAACCTCCATTTTGATAATGCTTGCTACGTGTACTTGTATATGTCATGAAGGACTAAACTGCTTTGCACTTGGCCTGCATTAGGCCTGCTGCATGTAATGCACTGACTATCTGACAGCAGTTCCATCTGATTTCTCTTGTCATTTGTTCTGTTGCCATCTGTCTTCATCATCATCTCCTAAGTCTCATCTTGGCATGAACAGAGCAGGGGAGTGTTTCACAAAGAAAGATCGACTTAAAGTTGGACTTGGAAGTATAGCAGGCTATTCATGCCACTGGTTGCTCTCACTATTGGTCTCTCAATTATGATATTTAGATAATATTTTTTCCTTCAATTATGAACCTATCAAAATAAGTAAATTCTGTATATTTGTGATTACGATTTGTACGTCCCTTGAGAAACCAATGCCAGGAATGGTTAGAGGAACTAGTGGCATGAATGGCCTGCCATAGTTCAAGTCCAACTTAAAGTCGATCTTAGTCTTTGTGAAACACCCCCCTGGAGTTTTAATGTCAGACTCAATATGCAGATCTTTGAAGGGCATGCTCCAGAACTTTAAAGATAGTATCAGCCATCTGGAAGCAATGCAAAGGGGTTTTATGAACCAGACTGATTTCAGATACATTGGAAGTCATTTCCCAAGGCCTCTTTGCATGTAGAGGTGCTGTGGTCGAATGGTTAAGTCCCCGGACTGTCGATCACAAGGTCCGCGGTTCGAGACCCGCCGCGGCACTAATGTCCTTTGGCAAGACATTGATCTACATTTGCCACACTCAACCAAGGTGATGTAAATGGGTACCTGGCAGGAATTAATTCTTTGGAAAGCTAGAGCGTTGTAATGGCAGCACAGCTAAAGCCGGGGTAATAATCTCCAAGTTTGGAAGCGCTTAGTGATTGTAATAAGCGCTATATAAAAACTGAGTATTATTATTATGTTCTCCTCTTTTCAGCTTCTCTTTGTATGGATGATCAAAATGCTTAGACCAGCCATCGTGACATTTTTTCCATGCTAACACTGCTGATGAATCACCCTAAACCTGAAAAAAGAAAGAGTCACGTCTTTGTGAAATACTTGTACCTAGCCTGATTTTGGGATACGTAAAGATTTTTTGCCATTCTCTAGCTTCACAGGTCACACTGCCAAATTTCTGGGAATTTTCTGATTAGCCAATATACTCAGGGAAAAAATTACTTTAAAAATTTTGGGGGCTACTTTTCAAGCTTGCTTACATGAAAATAACACTCTTTAATTTGTTTTGCATTGAACTCTATGCAAAATTTGGGGGCTCTTTTAAGACTTTTGGGGGTATTTTGGGGGCTAATTTGCCCTGAGCCCCGTGTATTTTTTCCCCTGAATATACTATACAGCACTTAAAAATTAAGAAAGTTTGATTAAGGGGGAGGGGATGGAAATGACACACACTCCCACAATCCACCTCTAGCAATGCCATGATACACTTGTAACTTTGTAAATATGTGTACGTGCATTTGCCTACAATAACCTCATTACTAAACAATCGTTATGATGCTTGTACGTTTTCAAACAATGGCTTCTTGGAACCTTCATCTGAGCTTAGGTTCAGCATGTTTGAGGTACAGAAGTAGCAGTTAATTTGTTCCACATCGGCTGTTGTTGTGGTGGTGGTGTTGTTTGAAAGCCTGGAGCTTATTATGAGCAAGTGTGTCTATAGTTACTTAAAGGGATCCGGTAACTTTGTCTTAGATCCTTTAAAAAAATCCTTGATTTAGCTCATGCTGCAATAATAATTATAAACCTTTGGGTCAGTCAAGAACCCCATGACCTTTACAAGCCGATCAGCTATCTGATTATCAAGATATTTATTATTGGAATTACAAATTTTGAAAACCGTTTGAGAAACGGTTTTCATAACACTACAGTCTATTGGGGAAAGCGAGTATGGTAAAACCCGTCACTCAAAGACTTTTACTTTTTTGAGGCACTTCTTGATCATTTTGAAGCGCAATTTTTTTTTAGGGCTTCAATATTACACCATATCACAGACACTGGTAGCATGTAGGGCCGTGCATCATTGTTAAACGATGCCTTTAAGATGCAAAGAAGTATTTCATTTCATCCCGTTGCTAATTTCCTTGAAATGGTGGACAGGTACATGTAGGATTGTTATGAAACACTACACAACTGGCCAAATGGCTACCAAAATTGTGCTTGGGCAAAATGTTTGGTTTTGTAATACAGTCAAACCTGTATTAGACCATCCAATTTAAACACACAATGTCTACTGTTGAGAAGTGGCCTTTCTAGAGAGGTGGCCACAAAGACAGGTTTGACACCATGTTATAAATATTTTTGGAGTTCATACACATTACAATGAAAGGTTGACTTTGAATTTGTTTGATTGGACTGATATCTGTTTCATCATAGCAGCAAAGATATGTAAAATGTTATTCACTATACTTGTTCGGTTCACAGGAGTTTTGGGGGAATTTGCAATTGTAAAGTTGAAATTCCTCAAAGCAGATTTAAAATAAGTTTTTATTTAAGCTTTTGAGAGATCTTTTTAGGCTTTCCTGAGGTTATATTCACTCCCCTTCCAGTCTATATTTTGGTAATTTCATGAGTTCCCTCAAATTCTGCTTTAACATAAGTACATAACACCTTTTGGCTTTTCTCCTTTCTTTCTCTCCTTAACAGGGCTTCCTGTACCTCCACCATGCCCAAGCAATCAAGCCGAGTCTGCATAGATACTCTTCCTGACTGTGAGTGATGCCCAGTGTTACATGTAAATGATTCCATCATCCATCTGTACTCACATCCACTTGGGAGAAACATATACATCCTCATGACACGTTTAGTCTAGTCTTCAGACCTCTCTTGACCTCATCCTGCCTAGCTTCACGCACGGATCAGGTTTGCAACTGAGCTTCCGCGGTGGAACAAGGATGTGATACGATAGAACCGTTGCTGATACCATACCAACTGATGTAAGGACTGATGAATGTCTTAACTGAAGACATGATTAATATGCTGACGGTCATGTGACCTGCAATGGATCTGAAGAGCTTACTTGATGTGCTAATCTTGACCAATCCCCTCGCTCGCTATGCATGATTGCTTTTCTGCCGACGTTGAATATTGAGTTGCTTAACTCAACCACGCATTTCCAGTTTCTCTCTCCTCCCTCCACCCCTTCATTTTTCGTTATCCCGGCCAAAGATTTGATTAAAAGGCCCCAAATTAGATTTGATTTTCCCTAGCTAAGGGGGATGCTAGCCAGCATATGAGATGATGATTGCGCACTTGAAAACTGAAAGAGAGAAACATTAAAAACACTTTAGAAGTCCTTTTGATTATAGCTGAGTACACGTACAAACATCCAGGCACTCTTGGATATCGACATTTGTTTCTAATCCCTCGTGAATCGTGCGTCCATAAAGGCGGAGAACTCATCCTCCCGGTGAAGATTTAAAACACACCCTCTCCAGCTGGAGACCTGGAAAGTTGGCGGAGTTCAGCTGGATTTCCAGAGGAGTTTAGTTCAACTTAAGTTTGCATCATTGTGGGTGACAGATAGGCAGGGAACATTCAAAACAGATCGCTTGATCTAGGAGGGGGATTTCCACACTCTTATCCATTTCAAGTTCAGGTAAGTGGACAAAGGAATGCAATTATCCATCTAATGCATCCCAAAGCCCTCCGTGTAGAATGAACTGGGTTTGCATCATAGCGGGGGAGGATTGTAAGCCCATTCTGCATATATACATGAATTTTGAGAAAGATTTGATAAAGCTCAGTACCGAGAGGGAAATCTGTTTTGATCTTTGCAAGGATTTAAGCAAATGGTTAATTGGAATATTTTAAAAGGGTTGTTTTTACTGTAGTTTGTGGAAAGGTGAAGATGCTATCAAAATGTCAACAATTAATAAATTGTGATTTTGATGTCTGAATACATACTTTAGTATTTGAATTGATATTAGATACATGTAATTGATATGTTTATCTGGAAAACTTTGTCAGTATCAAATCTAATCCTTAAAATCATTTAATAATACCGGTAGTCACATTTGTGTAGCGCCTAGAGAGAAATTTCTAAGTACTTTATATTGTTGTTATTATTATACTGTTAATTGATATTTCTTCTTTTTATTTTACCCCCTTTTTAATTTGAATGTTTTCTCATATACAATGCACATGTACAGACAACTTTGCATTGTATTTGATACAGCAGAGCAATGTTATAAATGCAAAAATGATTTGATGTTGAATGCAACCATTGAGCCCACATGTATGTGGTTAGACTTTACAACCACAGCTTTTATTTAAATTATTAAATACAAACACAGACAAATAAACCAAATAAAAACCATAGAACATTATCTATCAGTGTTTGGTTATTGAGGTTCACCAGCTGTAATGATTTCTAACCCATGTTCATCTCCTCGATCAGTTCTCTCCCTGGGAAATTGCATCAGCCTGCTGAAGCCTGAGAAGCCCCTTCTGCATGATCGAGAGTGGACGAATGAGACGTAGATCGAGCTGGCGTCATCTCGTACGATCCATCGCTAGCTATTGGGAGAAATGAGAAGTTGATGAGAACTTCATTCCATCTTTGCCTGTATACTGTTTGTATATGATTCATCATATAAGGCTATTCACCTTTTTTAAGTGTGGATCCCGTCACAGCTCAGACAATAACTGGACATCTTAAAAAAGCAATACAGGTAGGTAATTTCTTTTAGTTTTTCATTTACTTAATTGATTATTTAATTATGTATTTGTTTATTTATTTATTTATTCACTTGTTTATTCACTTATTTATTCACTTTTTTTTTTTTTATATTTTAAGTACATTTTTTTGTGGTTGAAAATATTTATCTGCTCCTTAATCTGCTCGAGGCTAAATAGAAAGAGGCAGGACTCGTATCACATTACATTATTATACAATTCTATTTGCTTATTGCATCGTTTATTTTAATAGACATTGCATCAATATTGCAAGTTTCTCATGACCAATATCTATTAGCAGGATTAAATGTATCTCATCAAATATCATTGTAAACATACCTATCATCCAGATGGAAAAGCAACAGTCAGTACTAGTTATGTAGATCACAAAAGGTTATCATACAATGATATTTGTTTCATCTGTTATTTAATTTGATAGCCACATATCAATGTTATGACTGCTTTTCATGACCAATTTCTAACAGCTTAACATCCAGATCAAATATAAACAGTCAATATTCATTTTCATGAATTAGCTCACAAACAGATTATCATCCAAGTGTATAAGTTTCATTAATTGTTTATTTTGATCGCCAGCATTGAATGATTATGACTGAAAGATCTTCAGGACAACTGTATGTATCAGATAAATTTATCCCTTAAAAAGATATACCCACCTAACATCAAGATCAAATAAAAAATAGTCAATATTCAGTCAGATAACAAAAGACTATCATATGATCTTATTCATTGTATTTATTGTACAGGGAAAAAATTAATATTTATTTTTTGGGGGCTACTTTTCAAGCTTGTCTGCATGAAATGAACACTCTAAAATTGTTTTGCATTGAACTCTATGCAAATTTACAGGGGCTCTTTTCTGATTTTCGGGGGCTCTTTTGCGCATTTCGGGGGCTATTTCGCCCAGAGCCCCCATGTATTTTTTTCACTGTTATTGTAAACATGAGTTTTGATAGCCACAAAAATAGGGCACACATCAAATGTTACAACTGTTAATCATGATTGACTACCAGCAAGATCAATCAATGTACTTACCTAACATCCAATTTCCAGATCAAATAGAAATGGTTGTTCCTGTTCAACTCTCTGGTGTATTAGAGGAAGGAAACTCTTGTTGTTTTGTTTGATTTGCTGACAAGGTGCATAGACCGTGTACATGCTGTTGTAGTTTGTTTGCTGCGTAAGTGTACCTCTATGATGAATGCCTTGAACATAATCATTATACATTTTTAATCATCGTCGGAGTACATGAGAAAACAGATCAACAACGGTCTGTCAGTGGCCAAGGAGGAAGAAGAGGAGGAATAATTCCGTCTTTGAGGGTTTGTTTGTGATGGGTGCTAGCCATATTAGATATATTTCTTTATTTGCTGTCATAAGAAAAACAACCTGTCATTTCTTTCAATGGTTACACTAACAATATTTTTAATCTGAATATACATGATAATGATAATGTAATGTAGAGCCAATATGTCATAGATGTGATCTTTAAAATATAATGTTTGTCCATAAATTTGTCTCTTTTCAGCTATTAATCGTCAGCAGAGCGCCATCTATGCCAACTGGATGCCAGAGAATGTTGAGCAAGCTGTATCGCAAGGTTGTTTTCTCCTGTGAATCCCATTTGAATGTGCTATAGGACTGAATCAGATGAAGAACTATATTAAGAAAAAGGAACTTTATTGATTCTTCTTCTTCTTCCAAGAAAAGTGCTGCTTCAAGGCCTTGAAGATTGCGCACTGTGTGATTCTGCCTGGTGCTGCGATTTGGAAGACAGCTTTGGGGTTGCTACGGCTGTTAAAATCAACTCCTTATCTCTTAGACAGGAATATTTATAAACGGGAGAACAAAATATTTGGAGACAAAAATTGGAAAACTCTTGGATTTTGATTGTGCCTTGGGTCTGAAACTGAATTTGACTTTGTGGGTAATAGTGTCTTCAAAACTGGAAACACTTGGAATCTCTCTGGGGATCAGAAGAATTAGAACGCAACCATCTTATTTCGTTATTTGAAGGTGAGTGATAGCTATGTTTTATTACAATGTGATGTGATATTAAATGTCTGTGGGGAATATGAGAGAGGGAAAAAATGCTTCTTTTTTTTAGTCATGAACTTTGCATTTTTCCTGCAAGGGTTATTATTTCTTAATTGCAACTAAAACTTGAGGTTGGATTTCAAATACAAATGAAAATACAAACAGATAGATAGATAACAATGGTAGAAATAATGCACACAAAGTCAAAGAAACTGTAGAGTCTGATACACAAATATATGAATAACAAGTTGTTATGATCAAATTATATTACACATTATAAAAATTGGGTTCACAAGGTTCATGCAATGATAGGAATACTGTTCAGACTGATTTTTTAAATATTTTGTTTCATCTCTTTCTCTCTCTCTCTCTCTCTCTCTCTCTCTCTCTCTCTCTCTCTCTCTCTCTATTGTTCCACACTAAGTTATACACATACCAATATGCATAATACATACTGATGGTAATTAGGGAGCACTTGTTAAATGCAAAGTCTGTACAGGATGTAAAAGAGCTTCAAGAACCTTTAACTTGAGCTTAAATGTCAAGTATTTATGGGGCTACTTTAACTACACGTATGCCATCTATATAACCTTAAAGGGATATATCATCTCGAAGTCAGAATGGGTAATAATTATGTGTACACAAACAACCTCTTTAGAACTTTAAAAAATATATATAATTTTTAAAATCAATTATTTTTACAAATGCACAGTCTCAAGTACATTGTACTTTATACTCCCATTCATGAATAATACTCTTCGAGCAGAAACTCTCATCTGGGCAAGGTTTTAAGACAAAAGACTAGATACTGCTTGGCAAGGTGACTTCGTCGATGAAGTATTCATGAATGTACCATACAGAAGTAATGTAATAACATGGAGTCGAAAGATCTGAGAATTTCCCCTCAATTCAATAGAATGCACTTCCTCATTCCATGAACACAAAAGAGTTTTTCATCTCTAGGTTAATTTTTGAATTATGCATTATCTTCAGAAAGGCATTATATTCACAATAACGATATTGTATTTGTGTGGTATAAGGAGAGACATTGAATAAGAGTGCACACTACAAAGAACAAACTTCAAAAGGGACATAAAATCATTATGTAGGGATAGAATGATATAAACAATTGAAAAGCATGCTTACTTTAGCAGAAATATTGTATAATGGAGAGAGAGTTAGGGGAGAAGGGGTGGATTGTGTGAGAGAAAAGCTCTTGATATTAGAAAAGTAATTTACATCCAATCATCATCAGTAGTTGCTGGCTATAGGCTACATGATCGTACATGTATTGGGCCTGCATCATCAATAAGGAGATAAATGTTGTTTGCCCTTTCTTCTCTGAATGGTTTATTTCTTGGCAATCCCCCTCCCCCCCGATTGATGCAAGATTGGTTGAATTCTGTGCTGTTTTAAGTTTTTAACAATGTATTTCAAAGGAATGACAAATACATTCCACAACAGTATCGTACAATATTTTATTTTGTATGTGTTGTTGAGAACACAGATACTTCTTTTCCAGGGCAGCATGGAGCATGAGTGCATAGGAAGTTCAGATACAGCTATATATAGCTACACAACATTCTGTAATTGTATCCTTGGCAAACTAGTATCTGAGCACAGACTCTGATATGACACCTGAGCATTTATAATCCATTGTGTCATGAACGAATCCCAATGCAGAGCTGCTTCCCAATGGCTGAAGTGCAATCTCTTGCAGTTCAGATGCTGTTGCACCCATCATACCTGGCAAGGGCTCATCATGCAAACCACTGACACCCTTGGCTTTATACTTTACAAATGGACCTGGGTCCTGTTGCAAGACTATCATTGATGGTAACTTTAACACCAATGGTACCGTACTTCCATGGCAACATTACAGCCAATCAAATCATTTTTACTAGTGGAGGTAGCCAGTAATGGCAAAGTTACATGTACCATCGATTGTTAGTTTTTTTCTCATAAAATCAATAACAAGTTTTGATAATTGTTATTACTTATAAGCTACTATGACATTTGATTAGCTGAGAGCAAATTTGTCATCAAAATGTATCATTTGTTATTGGTAGCAAGTTTTATGAAACAGGGCTCCCAGACAAGGAACTGAATCATGTGTAGACACCATTCTGCAAGTGAGCCCTCTTGAGTTTGAATACAGCACAATCCTCTGCTTGTTTCCCTTCATAGCAAGAGCGATCTGATCAGTGTAGCTGTAGTGTAGATGGTATTATGATTGGACCTACTTTATGAATGAGAAAAAGTCACAAAATCATCAGTCTTGCATTTTAAACTGGATTAAATGCTTCAAGGCGATAATGACGAATCCTCATAGGCTAACTGTAGCAAGTCACAGCACCAGAAAGAGAGAAAAATATGGATCAATTTATAACAAAGCATTTACATGAATCTGTTTTAATTGTATCCCCCGGTAGTACGCCAGTGGGGTACTTTGGATTCAGCAGCATTACGCCGCCGCTGCGCCATATTCTTGTGTGCGCTCTAACGGCCACATTCCTTAACAGATTACTTTCAAACTTTGTATAGAGGTGTATCTTAGTATAATCTACACTCCTATAACTTTTGGTGATGCTGCGCCCAGTGTTCCGTCTTCTAAAAGGGTAAAAGGCCATATTTTTGTGGATGGTTCAGTTGTGTGGGCTCTATAGGCCACATTTTTCAAGGAATTTTGTTCAAATTTTAAAAAAAGGTGTCTCATGATATAATCTACAAGCCTACAGATTTTGTTGATGCTGCCTCCAGTGTTCCGTCTTTTATAGGGTCAGAGGTCATAAAGATGTCTTGTGTGCACTCTAGGGCATGCCCTTTTTTTAAAGATTCATAGTGCCGCATAGGAAATTAGTAAATTACTGATTTACTTCCAAAATTACTGATTTTGAGCCTTGTGATTACTGATTTTCTGTTCTGGAGGTGATGTAGGTGCACTTACACCCTTTTACCAACAGCTGATATATGATTACACCAGTGTGTGTGTGTGTGTGTGTGTGGGGGGGGGGGGGGGTTGTGATGTTTGAGAAGAGTGCGTAGAGCTGGGTGATTTAGGTTATAGCAGCGTTACGCTGCCGCGTCTGCTGTGTCATATTCTAGTGTGCTTTGACTGCCACATTCCTTCCGCATCTCTGTATAATCTACAAGCCTATAGATTTTGGTGATGCTGCCTCCAGGGTTCCGTCTTTTATAGGGTCGAAGGTCATGTTTTGATAGATGTTTTGTGTGCACTCTAGTGTGCGGCCTAACTGCATCAAACCTTGAAAGATTTCTTTCAAATTTTGTATGGAGGTGTATCTTGGTATAATCTACACACCTATAACTTTTGGTGATGCTGCCCCCAGTGTTCTGCCTTCTATAGGGTAAAAGGCCATATTTTGGTTGCTGTCTTTGGTGCGCTCTAACTGCCACATTTCTTGAAAGATTTCTTTCAAATTTTCTACAGAGATGTATTATACACTAATCTACACACATATTGTTTTGGTAATGCTGCTCCTAGTCGTGACAATAGTCCGAGCCACTAGTGGCGACCTTCTCCAGGTCATCCTTTTTTCAGGGAGGGAAGAGGGGATCTTTGTCCCTCCTTCGAACATAAGGATGACACTAAATTGCTGCCACTGACGGGGGATACGTTCGCACTGCGCGGCAATACAGATTGCGATATTTCTAGTTGTATGATAGGGAATTAGAGATTACAGAAAGGGAAAGAAAACAAATCAACAAACAAAAATAATCTAGATAAATTCCATTTGTTATGAATAATAATAACCTCTCATTTGCCACTTACTCCATTCCAAATTATAAATATCTGATAACATTTTTAATTATAGCACCAATCTATCTCATGTCCTCATGCAGTTCTAGAAGTAGATTAGCAGAATATATCTAGGGGAAAAGGTTTCAGGATGTCAACTTCAATCTTGAAATAAATAGTCATAATTCTTTTATTATCATTCTGGGATGTCAGTGATAAAGTGTTGAAAGAGATTGAGTTTAGATGGCTTGCTTGATACAGTAGAGTGAATCGTAATGGAGCACTGAATCAATAGAGGCTCTGAAGATATTTTTGGCTTTCTCCGCAGATACTTTATTAAATTAGGATGCGTATCAAAAGTGCAGGCATGATCAATATGCAGAGTCTAGTCACCTACCAGTGGGAGAGAGGATGAGAGATCGAGTGGTGAGGATGTGATGGAGAGGATGCAAGATTAATTGAGGCTCAGAGGAAGAGAGAGAGAGAGAGAGAGAGAGAGAGAGAGAGAAAGGGGGGGGGGGGGGGTGAGAGAAAGAAGAAGAATATAACAACATTAAATGGTACCAGATAATATGTGAGAGAGACCTCCTCCCCAAAACACACACACACTCACACTCGCTCACACATAGAAAGAGATAGAGATACAGAGAATTTGTAACAGACAGAGGGATATGAGGGTGAGTGAGAGAGAGAGAGAGAGAGAGAGGGGGAGAGAGACATAGAGAAAGAAAAAAATTAAAGGAAGAAAGGAAAACAGATAATTAAGCCAACAGACAGACAGACAGACATGAGTGGGAGAGAGGTAGATGAGGAGACAGAACTATATTTTAGCACCTCAGATGAAAACAAGTTTGTCAGAGGGCATTTCATCTGATGAGTTCACTCAAAGATGTGTTCTCACTATCTATTAATCTTGGCTTTGTCCCTAGGCAAATGTTTTATTTCAGTTCATACTCTATTTCCCTGATTTTTAAAACACAAAAATCAATAAATTAAGAACGAGGGATCATATTCCAAATTCGAAAGTGAAGGGTTTTGTTTGTGCATCAATTTTTTAATTGAAAATTAAAAAATGTGTGAGAAGAAAATAAATATATTTTTAAATGTTACAAAGATCTACTGATTGAGAGATTAAAGATATTTTGAAAGTACAATGTTAACCATGCTTGTACATACATACATACATGTATGTATGTAACATTTTCCTCTGACATTTTAGGCTACATTTGTACCACATACGTATGGAGATTGTTAGAGGATAATGAAAACCTGGCTTTATGAGTGGGAGGAAAATAAGTTCAGTGGAGTGTTCTTGATACGTAGTGCATCTGGGATTCTAATTGCCTGTGAATTCAGTCTTTCGAGACCCTGGGATAATATCTCAACAGTTTTAAATAAAACATTTAATCAAATCAAGTACCTGTTATGATTATCATAAGAATTTTATTAAAGCACTCAGGTATCAAGGTATTAGAAATACACACTGTAAATATCATCAGACGGCATTGTTCTCTCATACATGTAGTTTGTGAGTTACAATGTAGTTTGCATTGTTAGTATGGAGGGGCTTCTTCATGAGGATGTTGTGTTCTTATGGAGAAGTTTATTTTATTAAAGGAAATCTATTGGAGTGAAATGCCCTATATTTTGTGCTTGTGAATTGCATTTAAGTGTTGATACAAGTTCTATGATTTCATTACGTCTTTATGTTTCTACAATCTGATTATCTCTTGCAAATTTGACAGATGATATCCAGGGATTTGTTTTACTTTTTTTCAATATTTTTGTTAGTACACTTCCTTTTTACATGAGAGTTCAGCCATGCAAAAATTGATATTTCTCTATCTTAGTTCCCTTTTCTCTTTCTCTTTTTTCTTCCAGCCTTTCTCTCTTCCTTTCTTTCATTTTCTCACCCTTTCCTTCTTTAGTCCAAGTGGCGACCGTTCTCATAGGCAAGATGTCCTCTTTGTAAACATTGTTTGTAAAACCTTGATATTTGAAGATATTAATTTTTCACTTTTTTATGTGCGACTGGTAGAAAGACATAATATATGTATACATGTATAACAAATGGAGATTTAAAGTCCAAGAAATAAATTATTTTCAAGTTTTGACCTTTCTTTTCCACATGTTGTAGTCCTTCTCTCTAGTTTCATTATAACTTCTCGGTTTAAGTTCTCTGTCCTTTTTTTATTTCAAGTACTCAACTTGAACATGTTACAAAGGTGTCTCTAACAGTCAATACAATATAATAAAATATATAATTTCTTGCAATGGCTTGCATCACACATCTAACCTATTTTGCAGGGGTTCTATCATACCCTTTCCAAAAACTTAAAAAAAAGAAGTTTTTAATCCCTTAGGATTGACCAAAATTGTATTTAACCTTTAACTTTGGTAAACATGTTATTATTCCCACATAGTTCTGTCTTTTGTTACTAGTGACTTTAGGCCCATTTACACAGACCAACACCATTTAAAAAAATCATTGATTTTTTGGACTGCCATTTACACTACTCATAGAAAAAACGTTGGTGATTGCTCATTCAGATTTTATGGTACGCAACTTGTCGTTGCTCTGCACGAAAGCAAGAATAGTCGCATGATAAAAAACCAAAATGATTTACCGTTGTTTCAAGATTGGGCATTTATACTGCAAAAATTATTAAAATTTCTGCCAGTGTTTAAAAAAACACGCTCAAGAAGTAGATTTTTTATATTTCTTTATTTTTTGTTGTGTTTGCCGGTTAGCAACTACAGGCGAAACACCGGAATGTGAGAAATATCAATGATTTCTGCTTCAGTGTAAATCCAGCTTTTGTGGCGTGTGCTCTTTATGAAATCAGTTTGCTCAATGGCGATTCCTGTTCTTCATATTTACTCTACCATATTTCCTCTTCCCCTCAGTTATGGTCCATGTATCATGGCATAGAAAGGGCATTATTTCTTCTGTATTTACACTTTGTACTTTAAATCAATATTCACTGAATTTTCCACCTTTTGTGTACCGTTATTAGGAATCATAGCTTTGGTTTCATAGTACTGTAGCCTATATGCGTGTATTAACAAAGTACAATGAGTAAATCAGCTCTTCTCATGGAAGAATATCATCTGAGGAGATTTTTCAGGAAATGCATGTACTTCAGAATGTAGCAATAGATATCAACCTTCGCTGATGAAAATTTGTGGTCAAACTGTAAATGCTTCTAGTTCTACAATGACAAATTTATTCTAAACCTCAGTTATCTAGCATTGTCACCACAAACCATGGATTTACAGGCTTGAGGTGAATCTCTGATAAAGAGACAATGTTAGTATGGAATCAATTATAATATGGAGTGTGGAGTAATGTTATAAGTGTTTCTGTGTATGTAAGAAGTCACATGGGAATGCATTTCAAAGGAATGTTTTCTGCTATCACTACCAAGGAGGAATCATGCTGAAGTTCATAAGGTAAGAATGAAAATCATTTCAGCTTAATCCATTGTCTACTGGAACTGGGTGGATCATGTATTAAGCCTATGGGAACGAGAGGATTTAGTACTCAATCCGTTAAGTGAAATGGTGTAGTTGTTTTTTACAATGAGTGGAGAAAAGCATAGCTAAGTTTCCTGTGACATGTAGGCTCCTTAGGCCACATGCAAAAGAGCATGGGACGGAGAAAGAGTTGAATTAAGAATAAAGTCTTTTTCCTGTACAATTAATTTTTTTGTTTAAAAGACTAGTGAGTGATTTGATAAACCTATGAAGAAATGAGTGAAAAAGAGAGAAAGTTATTAAGAGGGACAGAGATGGGGAGAGGGAAGTAGAAAGAAAGAGAGAGAAGGAGAGAAGAAAAGGAGAGAGCAAGGAAGAAATAGAGAGAGAGAGAGAGAGGGGGAATAGATGATTGACACTGTGCTCTAGGCATTAATTAGCTCCAGGGACAATTTCCTCGAGCTTCATTAGGCGTGTCTGCACTATCTCGAGATTGCCAAATATCCAGCTATTTTGAACTATCCCGATCGAAACTATCCAGCTATTTGCGTCTTCATTAGACCGAAGTGGCAAATTAGCTGGATAGTTGGTCGGGATAATATCCCAAGATATCTCGGTCTAGTTTGCAAAATATCCTTCTATTTCCGAACTAACGGGATAGTTTGCGACCGTCTTCATTAGACCGAAGTACGGAGTCAATTATCCCGATCCCATCATGCACAACGATTTCCGGTTCGCACATGCGATCTATACCGCTCAGCGCTGACCTCGCAACCACTGACCTCGAGTAAACACGGAAAACCGCAAACTAGACCGAGATATCTTGGGATATTATCCCGACCAACTATCCAGCTAATTTGCTACTTCGGTCTAATGAAGACGCAAATAAGCTGGATAGTTTGCGATCGGGATAATTCAAATAGCTGGATATTTGGCAATCTCGAGATAGTGCAGACACGCCTATAGTGTCAAAGAGAAATCTTATAGATTTAGGGTTAGGTGTAATAAGTCCATGGTTGAAGTATTGAATTCAGGTAATGTATTAAAATTGACTATTATAGAGCATTATCATGGAAACATTTATCTAGGTCACAATGATCTTAAAAAGTTCTTGTTGGAGAATACTTGAATGTTGAAGTCAAAGATGATTTCATGCTACATTTTTTTCTGAATGAATAAAAACCTTGATTTTTTCCTACATGTCCATGTACATGCCGCTTCAAGCTTTATGTACAATGAGTTCCAATCAGGTTTTAGGCTAGGCTTAGGGTTAGGATGAGGCGCGATAAGTCCATGGTTGAAGCAAGAAGTTACTAGCCAGTATTGAATTCAGATAATGTATTGAATTGACAACAGAGCGATTATCATAGAAGCCTGCATCGTGGGAACACTTATCTAGGTCATAATGATCTTAAAAAGTTCCTTGTTGACGAATACATGAAGGTCGAGATTGAAGATTATTTCATGCTACATTTATTTTGAATAGAGATTTATTCCTACATGTTCAGGTAAATGTTGCTTCAAGGGAATTGTTTGACAGGTACATTGTGTAGATGCATTGTGTAGATCTGTATTGACAGGTGTTTAACAATAGAGGTCCAGCATTAGATCCACCCTCGTATCGCCTTACGTGACATCACAATGTAAGAAGAAGGTCTAGAAATGAAATGAAAATTTGAATTTGTTAAATGTGTCCTCGTACTGTTCCACTTTACTTGAAAGATACATTATTTGTCTGTTCATGATTTTCCAATGAATTTTAACATACACACTTGATTGAAGGGATTGTCAAATTGAAACTACCAGTAAACCTGCCTGCCGAGAAACTCACACCCTTTTTATAAAAATTGCGTTCGCTAACTTTGCTTGCTTATTAAAGGGATCGTTTAACAATGTTAAATCTGAGATGCACGGCCCTATGTGTTATCAATGTCTGTGATATGGTGTTATATTGAAGCCCTAAACAAATTGCGCTTCAAAATGATCAAGAAGTGCCTCAAAAAAGTAAAATCCTTTGAGTGACTGTTTTACCATACTCGTTTTGCCCAGTAGACTGTAGTGTTATGAAAACCGTTTGGCAAACGCAAAATTTGATTTCAATTTTCAATCAAAAATATCTTGCAAATCAGACAGGCTATCGGCTTGTAAAAGTCATGGGGTTCCTGACGGACCTAAAGGTTTATAATTATCATTGCAGCAAGGATCTAAGACAAAGTTACAGGATCCCATTAAAGGACTTTTTATAATTGCATAAAGCAGAAACCATCATTGCAATTGCAAGAGCATACTAATGTACAGTACATGTACAGATGGTCTGTAGTCAATAACCCTGATATTTCAAACCCTTGTTGTTCAACTGACAATGCTTTGTGCTTGCATTGAATTAGTGAAAGTCAGTTGATACCAGCAGAATTCACCAGAGCCTATCAAAGCAAAGGCTCTCTTCTCAAGCTTGAAGGTTCTTGTGTCTGTGTCAATCGCTATTAAAGCGCCTTGTGAAGCATTTTGTGCATTAGTATAGCGATAGAAAGGATTAAACTCTTCCAGGATTGGTCTCCGACCTTAGGTCTTTTGGCTTCATATAATCTTATTATCAAAGTCGTCATGCCGATTCGTCTTCCAAAGATCAAGATAAGGTAGGAATAAAGAAGTAAATTAATTGGTAATTGGTGATTGGTTAATTCCATTAGAAAAAATTGATATATTTGACAATACCAGTAAACCCCTTAATGGTGATAAAAAATAATGACATATTGTCTTGGTACAGTCTGGAATTACTATTTAAATTGGAATACTAATCAATTGTTTCATAGTATGCGTGATTCATCATTTTGAGTGAAATGAATATAGATTGGAATACTGCTGTGTGGGACATAGATACAACAAATGCCTGTTTGACAAATTTAAAACCTGGGCCGTGTCTTACAAAGAGTTGATATTAATCGCAACTTATTTGCGATTGATATCAATCACAACCGCATACAGTACATAAGAGATGGGGACTACAAACTTGGGATTGATTTGGATCAGTCACAACTCTTTATAAGAAGGGGGCCCAGACATTGTCTATTCAAAGCCAGTAAGACGTTAACTCTGTGTAAAAGTATCAATGAACGCCCTTCTGGCTCCAAACAGATAAAGTGTTTGCATATTGTGTGAGTGGTTCAGATTCTCAACACAAGACAACATGTTTAACAGTTCTTAAAAGTTTCTTGCTGTGAAAATAGCAGAGTTTCATGCCACACACACACAACTTTGAAGTGTCATGGGCAAAGTTTCTTACCACAAAAATGGGAAAGTTGCTGATTTTACAGAACTTTTAGCTCCCCTCTGGTAGGATCAATTGTTTGGAGCCAGAAGGGTTTTAACTCTCATACTTTAAAGCCCTCCTGCCTCTCAACAGAGGAAACACTAAAGAAGAAAGAAAGGAAGGATATTTCATGAAGAAAAAAAAAATGAAACCATACAGGGATGTGTTATGTACATGTAATTCTATTTATACAACTTCTTTTGTAACTGAAGCAGTCTAATTTGTGTTATTTGATGATTTACATCAATAAATCAACGTATCTACCTATTCTACTTTGCTATTGTTGCACCTCAACATTGCATAACCGAAACTTAAAACACATCGCCAAATTGCTCATACCCCCCCGCCCAAAGGCGCCCTCCGTGACCCTTGCGTCCGAGCGCCGCCAACGTAACCTCTTCCTCTTATCTCTTCGCATCCGAACGGATAAGTTACACTAAAAATCGCTCCCAAAAGTTGAAGAGTTTTTCCTCTTTAGTCACTTTTTGGTTCGCATTTTCGCCTTTTATAATATTCTATTATAATATACGATTTCCTGTTCGTTAGAGAGTAGTTTCACTCCGTGAATTTATTTATTTATCAGTATTCTAGAACGTTTTCTTGCCGACTACTGTTACGTTTCCGCTTTCGCGTTTGCCTGTCCTCGAGGCCTCGGGTGCGTGCGGGGGTAGTCGGTGGGGTGTTTTAGTCACTGGTAGATTATTTAATTCTTGTTGATAATTGCTCGTACCCTTTGTTTAATTTTTCTTTCCCGCAGGTTATAATATGTCTCGCAGTTCTTATTTTCTCTTAGCAGGTTTCACGAAGAAGAAATCAAGTTCTGTCGCGAGAACGAAGACGACGGATTCTATTAATAAGTCTTCGTTAGTTACGCCCCTCGGGAGCGGTGGTGACACCGCAAACCCCGGGGATGCGAACGTCAGTGGACGTTGATGCGGGCAAGGGAAGCCTATGAGAATGGTCGAGGGGGCGATTTTATCTCCTCTCGGGACGGTTCCCGGAAACCCAGAGGTATTAACTCTGGGTGGAACGGGCCTTAGTTCTGCAACGCCAACAATTGTTCCGTCAGGTCTTTTGTTTGGTGGGTGCACAAATCCATCGAAGGATACGAAGACGAAGGATTCTACTAATAAGTCTTCGTTAGTTACGCCCCTCGGGAGCGGTGGTGACACCGCAAACCCCGGGGATGCAAATGTCAGCAGACATTTTTGCGGGCAAGGCAAGCCTATGAGAATGGTCGAGGGGGCGATTTTATCTCCTCTCGAGACGGTTCCCGGAAACCCAGAGGTATTAACTCTGGGTGGAACGGGCCTTAGTTCTGCACCGCCAACAATTGTTCCGTCAGGTCTTTTGTTTGGTCGGTGCACAAAGCCATCGACGGATATTCGGGTTGCTTCCGTGGATCCGGACTTGAACCGGTCACCGATCGGTTCTTCTATCCCTTTGTCGGATTTGCCGGTTTCGGTTTTCGGTCCGGGTACCCGTGCAGCCGAGTCGGATCCTGGGGCTTCAACTAACCGCGCCTCTCCGTCGGTGCATGTTCCGTTTTCCCGATTCGGTTTGCGGCTCCTACCGTCGGGCTTTTATCGGATAACCGTCCCGTTCCTTCGGCCTTTTACGTTACCGCTACGTCTCGTAAGAGGCGGGGTTCCCGGGACGCGGTGGCCGGTTCTTCCTCGGATTTTGTTTATCCTTCGAAGAATCCGCGCTCTGATTTTACGGAACCGTTTGCGGCTCCTCGGGGTCCGCCTTTGGTGGCTACTCTCCCTCCGTCGGTGCCTCCACCCCCGCCGGATTTTTCGGATTGGATGCAGGCTGTTGCTGACGCTTTTCGATCTTCGGTGCCCGAGTCGGCTCCTCCGGTTCGTCCTACTTCATTTTCGGATCCGATCGCGGTTGATTTATTTTCGGAGTTTTCCGAAGATGCATCGATCTCGCCTGAGCAGTCGCCGGTGCGGGTTTCGAGTTGTCATATTCGGCCGGGGTCCTCTCTGTTTGCTTCTCCGCCTCACGCTTCGTTGGGCGCTCTGAGAGGCGGGGATCGTCCCTGTTTATCTGGTCAAGATAGGGGGGGCTCGGTTGATCGTTGGGACACTGGTTCCATCGCTCAGTCGTCTGGTTCAGTTGCGGGGGATGATGCGTCTACTCCGTTTGTGCCTCTGGCGGCGGATTCGTTAGCCTTGTTTCACAAATATGTGCCCGATTCTTGTGTCGTCCCGGTGTTATCGTCGGGGCGGCGGGACTTCCTGTCTTCTAATTCGGACTCTTCAGCGGTTCAGGGACTGTTTCTTCCTGATCTACACGAAGAGGAATTTGTGAATGCCGCAGAAGACTTGTCGTCATCGACGGGATTTCTTAAGCGGCAGGTGGACAAGTACGCTTTCGTTCCTCAGGATGCGGTTTTGTTTTTGTGTCCTAAACGGGTTTCTCCCAAACTTGTGGCGGTGGCCAGTCGTTTGGGGAAGAAGTTTGGGACTCGTGGTCCTTTTGATATAAGTGACATTTTGTTGTTTGATCTTTTCTCACGGCTTGCGGTGACTTCGCATTCCATCGAGAAGTATCGTCGGGAGGCTGTGCTCACTTTTTTGGGCATTCGACCGCATCAAATTCCTGGACTGTTTCCGCAGATTCCAGTGGCCAGCCCCCACCTTTGTGGAGATAGTTTCACTACTCTACTGCAAGCCGAGATTGATGGTGAGAAGCAGGCTCGAGACCTGTCCGTTGCTTTTCGCGATGTCCAAGAGCCGGTTCCTTCCTCCAGACCTCGTAAGAAAAGTTGAAGTTTTCGGGTTCTTTTCGTAAGGACGTCGTCCAGTCTAAGGGCCGCCCTCAGGACTGGTACCCGGCCGAGGAGGAATATCAGGATCGTGGTCGTCCTTCGTCTCGAGGTTCTTCTTACCGTGATTCTTCTATCTTCCCGGACTCCCTTTCGTGGTGGTGGGAAGTCATTCTCTAGAGATGGCTTCCCCCGAGTGCTTGGGTCTTAGGTCGGCGGGCGGCTCCGGAGATTTCTCCCGGCGTGGGAGAAGATCACCAGCGACGCATTTGTTCTGTCGGTGGTACGGGAATTGTCGCCGGTGTTCGTAATGCCCAAGTGCTCGGGTTCTTTGAGAATGATTCTCAACATGAAGCGGTTTAACCTTCATTTGGGAAAGGTTCTTTTCCGAATGGATCATCTGGCAACCATCCTTTCTTCATTGAATCCCGCAGACGTCGCGGTTTCTTTGGATCTTCGCGACGCTTATTTTCATGTGCCGGGGCAATTTCTACCGTTACAGAGCGCTCCTGTTCGGTTTGCGCCCTGCTCCTCGGATTTTCACGAGAGTCGTGGCGTCAGTCAGGCTGTTGGATCATATGCAGATTCTGATCAGTACGACTCAAGATATCGGATTTCTCATAAATTGGGAGAAATCAGAATTCGTTCCGACTCGCACGCCGTCTTACCTAGGTGCTCAGCTGGACATTCGTCATCAGCTGGCTCGTCCCAGTCTCGACAGGGTCGAGACGATAGTCAGGACTGCTCGGTCTCTGAGATGTGCACGTCGGGTGAAAGCCGAGCGTTGGCTTCAGTGGCTAGGGTTTCTCTCCAGTCTAGTCGACTTGCTTCCAGATTGTCGACTATTGATGGGTCCCTTCCGACTCTTTCTGTTGGAGTTTTATCAGCCGAGCGTGAGTTCTCTTTTGTCATGGATCCCCCTGTTGTCCAGAATCAAGGGTCTTCTAGGTCCTTGGCTTCGTCGTTCCTTCTTCCCTCAGGGCGGACGCTTCCGAGTTCCTCTCCCTTCCGTGACCGTCACCACGGACGCGTCGCTGTTGGTTTGGGGAGGTCATTGCCAGGGGTCAATGATTTCAGGAGACTGGAGTCATCTGGAATTTCTGCCCCACATCAATGTGTTGGAACTCATGGGAGTGTTTGCTTCGCTTCGTCACTTCCGTGCTCGTCGGGTGGGTCGTTCGGTTCTGATTCTTACGGACAACGTATCGGTGATGGTGTACATCAACAGACAAGGAGGCACTCTTTCTGTGGCTCTGAACGAGTTGGCCTCTCAACTCTGGGCGTGGTGCAAGGGGGCGAGGGTGTTCCCGATTGCATCACATATCCCGGGCGAAGAGAATATCTTAGCGGACTTTCTCTCCAGAGGCAAGTGCCTTCCCTCGGAGTGGACTCTGACTCCGACTGTCTTCAGGCAACTGAGGAGAGTGTTCGGTGTTCTCGACATCGATCTCTTCGCAACTTCGCTCAACCATCGTTTTCCTCGATTTTCTCGAGAGTCCGGGAACCAGGAGCTTTTGCTCTGGACGCTTTCGCGATCCCGTAGAGGGATGGAGGGCTTACGCCTTTCTCCCGTTCGCGTCGTTTCCCCATGTGCTCTGGAAGATCAGGGAAGATCAAGCGATGATGATTCTCGTAGCTCCTTGGTGGCCGGCGAGGTCGTGGTTTCAGGACCTCCTGACCCTCCTGGTGGGGACTCCGTGGTCGTTGCCGTGTCATCCGGATCTGGTGTCGCAACCTCTGTCTGGTTTTCTACACCAGCGGCCGGAAATCCTCAGTCTGACCGCTTGGCGGTTATCGGGAAGAGGGCTCGTTCGTCAGGTTTCTCCGAACGTGCTGCACAATTTCTAGTCCAGAGTAGACGAGAGTCGACCAGGACGGTTTTCAGCTCATGGTTGGATGTTTTTCACACTTGGTGTGAGGAGGTGGGCGTCGCCCCTAGAGAGGCGTCTTTACCTTCTATTGCTGACTTTCTGATCTCTTTGTATGACAAGGGGAGAGCTCTGTCAACGATTTGTGGCTATCGGTCTGCTATCTTCGGTTTCTTCTGCTCCTCAGCTAGCGGCTCTTTTGAAGTCTTTCTTCCTTAAGAGACCCTTCTTCAGACCTCTGACGCCAGTGTGGAGTTTACCCAAGGTTTTGGCCCTCCCTTCGAACCGCTGTGTTCTGCGACGCTTCTGCTTACTAGGGTCAAGACGGTTTTTCTCATGGCAATCACTTCTGGTCAGCGTAGGAGCTCACTTCATACCCTTTCAGTTACCCCTGGGCATATCCGCTGGGAAGGTCGTGGGGTTCGTTTGATTCCCAAGGCTTCTTTTATTGCTTAGAATCAGTCTGACACGTCGGGTTCAGTGGAAGTGGTGCTTCATCCCTTGTCGGATTTTTCTTCGGTTTTCGGGGACGGACTGTGGTGTCCCGTTCGCGCCCTCAAATGGTATCTTTACAAGACGAAGCCTTTTCGCAAGTCGGATCAGCTCTTTCTGGTTTCTCGAGAGCCACTTTCGGCGGCATCTCGGGATAAGATCTCCAGGTGGTTAGTCTTGGCTATCAAGGCGGCGGGCCCTGAGGCCTTGACGCCTGGCAGGACTCCTCGTGCCCATGATACTCACAGTGTCAGTACGTCTTGGGCTCTTTTCATCGGAGTTTCAGTTCGAGATATCTGTAAAGCAGCTTTTTGGAAGTCTCCAAGTTCTTTTACTGTTTTTTGCCTCAAAGATGTGCCCGCGGGCGAACGAGCTTTTGCGGTCGCTTCTCTGAAGTCGGCTTCGTCGTCTATTTCTCATCAAGTTGATATGTTTGCTTGGTTTTTACCACCCGGCTTTAATCTGTGCTGGTCTTTAGCAAAGTAGAATAGGTAGATACGTTGATTTATTGATGTAAATCATGAAAATCAGTATTGATTTTATTATTTACGATATAAATCTACGTATCTACCTATTTTCCCTCCCTCCATCCCCAGCGCCTTTACCAAGGTGTGTCCTAGGGAACTCGTGATAAGAGGAAGAGGTTACGTTGGCGGCGCTCGGACGCAAGGGTCACGGAGGGCGCCTTTGGGCGGGGGGGTATGAGCAATTTGGCGATGTGTTTTAAGTTTCGGTTATGCAATGTTGAGGTGCAACAATAGCAAAGTAGAATAGGTAGATACGTAGATTTATATCGTAAATAATAAAATCAATACTGATTTTCATGTTATGTATTATATGTACAACCTAATAACGGTTATTTTTTAGAGATCTTGTAGAGTTTCAGGATTTTGGGCTTCAGTCTGGTCTATTGTTGTACCATTCTCCCCTATTTTTACTCTTTTTATTTAACCAACCCATTTATTATTCAAAATAGACAGGACTATTGTTCAGAAAAATGTTTTTCTCCATACCCCTATTTTTACTTCTAGTTATTAAACATAATGAATATCAATGTTCCTTTTAACACCCAAACAAAAATACACTGCACATTTTCGTGCATGTGGAAGATATTTTATTTTTTTGTTCATGATTTACTGTATGATGAATTTTAGTCTGAAAGGAGCACAAGATCACAGCCAAGTAGGGTGCTAAACAAAAACAAAAGTTTTGGTGGCTTACCAAAATTATACATGAGCTTTTATTAAAGTTTAAACCAATTAACTTGACTGAGCTATTGAACTAAAAAACAAGTTTGTTTTTCAGAGGGCTCTGGTTTTCCATGAATTCCATGTCTAATTTGTATAATTTTAGAAGCAAATTGCACCTGATTAGTGTACATGTAGGTCTATTCTTTACACTGAAATTACTAGAAATACAGTGTCAATGCGTCATATTTTTGTTAAACAAGTAATGATTAATAACATTTTTTCCCCTTCTAACAATGAATGTTTTTCCAAAAGTAGGGCTCTATTTTATTTACAGGACATTTTGTTGTTGTAAATTGCTCATAATTAATGCTTTCTTGTGGTCCATTCTATCCTATTCTATGGTTAATGGTTTCTTTTTATTTTCCTTCATGGTCTTCTTTTATTTTTTCCCCAGCTTTCTTTTTTTCTTCCAATTAGCCCTCCTAAGCTCATTAGGCAACATTGTATGTTTCTAATGTAACCAAATTTAGTGCATACGTGGAAATGTATCATGTCTTTGTGAAGTATCTCAATACAGATTATTTCATTCACCTGTTAAGAATAATTGTATTTGAATAATTGTATTATGTGTTGTTAGGTAGAGTAAACTATAATGTTTGTCCTACCTAGTAACAAATACTGTATGCAATATGCATTCTAACTATTGAGGTACAATTATTTGTAATAGATGAATGAAGAAATGTGTACCAAGGCACTTCACAACAACATACGTATTTCCATTACGGAAAATAGCCTATTGCTCCCAGCCCATATAGATTTATTCCTTAGAATGGATGTATGAGATACATTATTACTACCCTAATTATTATATAATTAATACAATAAATGATTGTTGTTTTGAATCATTTTCTTCTAAATATAACTGACTCGTCTGACTGTACAATCTAGTAGTACTGGTCACCGTCAGAATGTGATTAATCGTTGGATTTGGACGGATGACAGCTGACTTCATGGAAGATAAATACTAGTTTCCTAATTCTCTTGCTATGTAATCAAATATAAGGTCCAGGTGTTATCGTAATAAGCCTCATTTTTAAATCGATTGGAGTGAGATTGCGGCACCTGGTCACATTCTGAAGGTTAATAAAAGTTCTCTACAGTGATGTGTATTTTGGTCTTTAGAGGCTTCCCTGCCGCTGCTTAGATATGCAGATGAAATTCACCTGTGAAATTGAAAGTTTTTTTTGTACAATTTAGTGGAATTATTTCAATTTTCATTTTTTTCCAAATATATAATGTTATCATTAAAGGAAAGTAATAATATGTTTCTAGAACAATCTTCCATGTCAAATTAATGTGTATTATCAAAATGTATTGTGATAATACTTTAGCTACCAGTAGTTGAAAATATTCAAAGCAAGATATCTGGCTAAAAATAGAGTCAAAATGTGTTACATGTTTTCTTACATGTTGCCTTCGTAGAATACAATACAATATGTTTCCAATCAAAGAAATTAATTAGAGATGTTCTTGTCATGAAAGAGACACAATAAAGAATTCTAAATCATATTGTCTGTCATGCTCCCAGTTTGAACTAGTGACCTTCTGGTTATTAGCAGATGACATTGTCTTGTAAGAGCCAGAAGGGCAGTCATTGAATGAAGGTAACCCATTGACTCCTGGAACCAAGTAGCTCCTGTATTAAACCTATGGGGAATATGAGAACTCAGCAGTCAATGGGGTAACATCCTTCTTGCCCTCAGCAGATGATATTATCTACTGTGTGATGCATGGGATCTCCCTACAGCTTGTACTGGGAAATGTTTTCATCCCATAATATTTCTCAGAAAAGAATCTAGCTCGGATGCAACAAGAAACATCTTGAAGATAGGAAGCGGAAATGAACAATGCTCTTGATGATGATGAATTGCTCCTTCCAAACTCCCAAGGGTAGCTAAACATTAACTTCAGATCTTTAAGAGCATTATTATGTCATCTGTTTTGAGACAGAAGGGCGTTAACTCATATAATTTAACATACTGTAGTCAATGCCCCTCTGGCTCCACACAGACAAACATTGAATCATTTAATTTCATGATCCACTTTGACAGAAAGCAATTCCCAAATATCTAAGAAACTCATAACATTGCTGAAATATCAAAAATATTTTGTGATTTGTAGAATTTAAGTTAATGAAATATAATTAATTGATGGATTAAAAATCAACAGTGCAGATTGGAAATAAACTGATCACTACATACAATTTACATTATGTTGTTGCATTTTGATCCTGCCTGGGCATTCATTACAATAATTTGATCAAAATAGCAAAATATCACATTCATCCAGTGTAAAAATAGATACTTCCCAAGTTTACATTCCCTACAACTATTCTAAATATAGAATACCTCTTTTGTAAAGTTTTAAACTTTAGAATGATTCACATGGTATCACATTAAAGCATCTACTGTATCACTTTCAAGGCTTAAAGGTATTACAAAGTTTTGGGAAATTTTGAAAAATGGGTGGATAGTGATTCTTTACAATTTTAATATATTTGGATGCCCCTGTGGATGTATTAAAAACACCAGAAATTTTAGCCCCTAAAACACTTCTGCTTTCGAGAAAAATTGAATATAAAGATTTACCGGTGCTCCCGGTAAATGTTGATAAATTTCAAATAGCTCCTACGGCCGTACAATGGTAGCTGCGACCATGAAAATCTCAGAGTATGTAGTTGTGGTATATAATTTCCGAACGAGAATAGCGAATCAGTCAATTTTAGTCAATAAGCATTGTTTTATAGCTTAATTAATATCTTGACCTTGAGAGGGAGCTATTCAACATAAAGTGTTTATTATTTACAATTTCATAACTTTAGAGTCGATTTCGACCGCGACAACGATCACTGAATATTGTAGGATCGTATATGCTTCCAATATGTTCATTTGAACCAAATTCATGACCCCATACCAAAACTTTGTATTACCTTTAATCCAAGAGACATTTAGTAGAAAACGGGAAACAGAAAAACCATTTTTTTTAAAGGAATGAAAATAAACTTTAGTGGAAAGTGATTAGCTGTTTTAAAAAGCCCTTATCATTTTTTTGAAAATTATATCTTCTAGAAACAAACAAATGATAGAACACAAACATTAATGTAATGAAATGTCACCTTCACAATAGCTACATGTAGTAAAAGAAAATCTGTGACCAAAACATGAACAGAAAATAGAATTTTATTTTTGGGATATGTGTTGTACATGTACGCTATTTTCTTTCACTTCACAATTAAATTCATTACAACTGCTCATATGTTTAATTTTATTTAATAATCATTTATGAAACTGAAATCAATGGGGAAAATGAATTATTACAGTAAGACTTTTGTAATTTGAGAACAAAAAGATAGTGAATTGATGATTGATTTACCTCTCAAAGTTGATTTCATTAACAAGTATGACAAATCATGACTATACTCATTCAATTTATCTAAATTGCAATACAATGAATGACTGAAGTTTGAAGGATAACATATATTCACTTGTAAACATTCTGGTGACTTAATTTATTTGATAATGTTGGTCAATTAAGAAAGTTAGAAACAATTTGAGAGTCATTAGTGGTTCGTTTTCAACATATTCAGGTTCTATTTGTAAAGTGCTTTGATAACAATGTACATAAATAGACAATCCAAAATGGCTTGTGCAAACCAAAAAGGGATTTGTAAACCAAAGATGGTACAGAAAGGTAGAAAGGTATTTTTTGTGAGTGAGGGAGGGAAGGAGGAAGGAGAGAGGGGATGGGTAGAGAGGGGGATGGGTACATAGAGAGGGAGAGAGGGGGAGGGTTAGAGGAAGGAGAGAGGGGGATGGGTAGATACTAGATAGAGAGGGAGAGAGGGGGATGGGTAGATACTAGATAGAGAGGGAGAGAGGGGGAGGTTTATAGGAAGAGAGAGAGAGAGTGAGAGTGAGAGAGGGGATGGGTAGAGAGATGGAGAGAGAGCGGGAGGGGTAGAGAGATGGAGAGAGAGCGGGAGGGGTAGAGAGATGGAGAGAGAGCGGGAGGGGTAGAGAGATGGAGAGAGAGTAGGAGGGGTAGAGAGAGGGAGAGAGAGTGAGAAAGAGAGAGAGAAAGAGATAGAGAGATGGGTCTCTACTAGGTATTGGAAGGTACATGTATATCTCCATCTTGTTATCGTTGGCTGGAGTCAGAGTAAACTTTGATGCAGAGACAAGTATATTGCTCCGTCTAGCAGATACCATCAATGCATTCCTAAGATGGTTTAGGCCATGTTTAAGGGATCTAGATTGCTGAAGGGTTAAAGGATGCCCCTCATCAATGTGGAAATTACATGCAGTCTCTTCTTTTTTTTGCACAGGGGCCCCCAGATTGAAATGTGTAGAGTCGGTGTGCATGAGACCAATGTTGAATGTTCACTGTTCAATTTTTTTTAATTTTGAGGGTCTCGACTCTATTATATATAATAGAGTTAACTTTGGAAGTGTCAAGGGGCCACTGCTAGTCAGCCCTGGCTCAGGACTACCCCCCCCCCCCCCCCCATCACCTGAACTAGAAAGAAATGTATTTTGATCTTAGGGGAGGAACACCTTTTTGTTGTACACCTTGTTCATATGAAAAGGACTATCTGAGAGAGAGAGAGAGAGAGAGAGAGAGAGGGAGAGGGAGAGAGAGAGAGTTTACATATTGAGGGATTCTCCCCCCCCCCTTCCCCATTACCATCTGGGTAAGACATAGGCTGTACATTGTATTTCAAGTTTATTCAGATGACTCACTGATCATATCCTAGTCATGATGAATCAGAGTTGAGTATCAATATGAACATGTAACCTTCTATGTTTCTCACCATCTATTCATGATGGTGGCAAGCAAACATACCAGCTTTAGCAGCCTGAGTGACAGAAATACAGCCTAGCCAGTATAATTTGAGAAATGAAGTATATTTTATTTTTGTTTTTCTGTTATGTTCATACTTTTAATGATCTGTACAAATAGATGTTATATTTCACAAAATGAGAATGCTCACATAAAAATATTTGTCTCGGTAGAAGATTATTATGCTGTAAATGCTTATTATGCTGTAAATGCTTATAATGCTTATGATGCTTTATATGATGATGTTCAAACGCACACTAAAAAAATATTAATTCATATATTCATACATACTCTAAATTGGCAATGGCATACAGTCATATGACACTGTGCAAAACCCAGAAATGACTAGAGTACATGTACATGTAATAAATATGGACAAATGACTTAATCCCTATCTATTAGTATGGTTTCAAGTGCTCTTAACCACAATTTATTTGTTTATACACTCTACTCAAATTCAAAGCCTTTCCAAGTATAGTACAGCATGTTGTGCCTACGCACTTCAGGTTTAGTTTCAGACAGTAACATGTTGTTTCCAGGACTGATCATGATTATGGTATGTTTTCATATTGAATGTTTTAAGAAGTTAGATGTCTTTAATCCTTCGTCACCATCCAGCTGATTAATTTCATCTCGTTCATAACGACACAAAAGTTTCTCTGTGTATACTCTCTTCGTGCCCCTCACCCGAAAGCGTGTCACGCTCTCCGGCGGCAGGGACCAGCACCCTCCCACGGTTTATACCAACGTCCTGGAGCAGACATTCTGGACATACAGACCTTTCAGACAAACAAAACAAGCAAGTCAGTTCCTTGAGCTTGTATGCATCATTCATCATCTTGTCTTTTCATCGGAGGTCTGCTTCTTCTTCGTCTTCTGATGTATTTTCCTCGTAGCAAGCTTGATGACTGGGTGTCAAACTCTGAAATTTGAGAGCTGCTGCGTCATTATAGCTTCCGTATGATCTGTTTTGATTTATGATGTTGTCTCCTGGAAATCATTTTTATGTTCTCGTGTCAAGATTATTATTTCTGTGAAGCTATTACAACACTGTGAATTTGAACGCGTTGTTAACCGCAGTCAGTTGCTTTTTAGACGTCTGAAATTTCTGATAATAAGCAGGTAAAGTCTTGGAGGACGGTTAGATTATTTCTTGTTGCTGCGCTGGAGTATACTTGTAGATCGATCTGCTTTGTCTTATTCTTGCATTGGACATCCTCATCCTCATACATGTATATCATTTGGATGCACATTGATAGGATCGTTCCGTGGGAAGGCTGTTCTACAGAGTGCTTAGGAAGACTTCCGTAAGATTTAGTTGTCAATGTTATCCTCAAGCGTATCGAAAGGATGTTTTCAAGAGGTTTGTTCCGCAGAGTCCATACTAGACCTGTCTATTCAGTCACTGGGATTGTTTGTATGTCAAGGTGAAGCTTTTTGATAAGATCATCATAAAAGTTTCTTCTGCAGAGTTTATAGGAGAAATTTGCTTTTCGTTAAAATCAGTTGTTTGTCAAGGATATCTAGAAGCACATTGGAAGGATACTCCTAGAATCTATTATGCAGAGTCCTTGAGGAACTTCTATATATTTTTGTTGTTATATTAGAGTAGGTGTTGAGTTTCCTGGGAGGACGTTCAAATGATCAGACGTACCCGAATTATTCAGTTATTTGATGCTTTATTAAAGTCATTCATCATAAGAATCGGGTTGTTCACAACCGGAGCCAAATTTGGTGCAGATTTTTCTTTCAGTGCTTTCCATGGATTTGTGTGCTTCAAGTCTCCTTATTGGTGAAAACAATTTTTTACAAACTTTGGTCTTTGGTGAAATAATCGTAAAAGTAGAATTAACGTTTACTGTATGTCTCTATAGTAGCTCTTTATATATTAGAAAACTTTTTTGTTATGATGTGTGGTATACTTTTAATAATTACACTTTTTTAAAATGAATATGTTCAACAGTCCAAAATTTATTTGAAAAGTGTATATTTAGGAAATTATCTCCCGTGTGAAATGTGATTAATTGTAAACAACCTCTTATTTCTCAAGTGCGACAGACAATATGCCGAAACTCAAGAGATTAAAAAATTAGATTTATAGACTCTCAAAACTTTTTGATACAATCTTCATTTTGGTTGTTTTTATAATGTGTTGGAATATAAACAATGAAACAATAGTGGGATTTTTCTTTCAAGGTTGTTGAAATTTTTATTTTTACTTTGCAATCTCATATCAATGTTTGAATCACTTATTTCCTTCCTTGTTCCAAAAATACATGTAGCTGGCAATATTTTACATGTTGTACATGTAGTAGTCTTGTTGCGAAAGACCTGTTTCTTGCTGTCCAATAAAATACATGATTTTCTACCTGCCCTTTAAATTGCTAAATATTGCTAATATTAAAGCATGCAATGTTCTGTGGCATAAAACAAAATGAAGAAAAAAACATCCCCATAAAAAGGTTTTTTTAAAAGAAATTAAAGGGAAAGGGGGTTGATGAATACTCTTTTTGGTAAAAATGAAATTACATCAAATTTGTTTTGAAAATACTTGCAATAGATGCCATAGAGTGGATAAATGTACATAGGCATTCTAACATGCTTTTATAGGAGAAGTGATTTGTCATTTGAAGACGATACTTAATTGAAAGTCTATTTTTGAACGACTATTTTAAGATAAGTCCATGTATATAGGGCTTATTTGTTGTGTTTATAATTAGCCTTTATAATATTTGAACACAACAAATATAATAACATAATACCAGTTTCTATGAAACTATAATTTAATTTAAGTTAGTCCCCTGTACCAGTAGTTTAATTGTATGCAGCGTTAGGTTGTTAGTTGCTAATAAAGAAGGTGAAATAGTTAGAGATTTATATTTTGAGTTTCAGTTTTGTGTGGGAGTCATTGTTTGTGATCTGGAAACATTAACCAGCATTTCTTTATATTTTGTAGCATCTGAAACTACCATGTCTCGAGCTGAAGCGTATCGTCATTATAATGTTAAAGTTGACATCCGTCCAGTCTGTAAAGAGTTCTGATCAAGTCTGATTCAGCTGTATTCACTCAACTTCCTTGTAGTTGTAAAACCTCGATACACAACAGAGTACATGCAATCTGTGGTATATGTAGACTTGAATTTACACCTCTTTTAATGAGATGGGATAATTGGGGATATGCAGTATCAAATTCCATCCAGCACTAATTGGATCTGACTTGATGTGTAGTTTAGGAGCACCATCTTAGCCTATTGCAGCAAGAGTTTGTCTGGTTTGTGGTCTTTTTCCAAGATGGAGCAGAATTTTCTTCAGTAAGCTTGTGGAATTTCCTGCCAATCATATTGTATAAAAGCACACTGGCTTTCATATTTGTAGCTGTTCTCTGATATATATGAAGCTTTGACCATTTATACATAACTAAACTGGTTTACTAACATTTTCAAATTTATGGATGTTTCTTTCCTCGGGACCTAGTGACGAGGTATTCCATTAACCTGTTTTTAATGAATGAACTACAATACTTGGAATTCAGTCAGCATACATTACTTGTTGCTTGGTCAGGCAAGTTTCAGGCAAGCTTTCAGGGTTATTAAAAAGTATGAATAAAATGTGGATATGTTAGTAAACCGATCTATCGTGTACTGTATGATCATGCTAGCATTTGAATGTTCTGTGCACTACATCCTTTTGATACATACACATGTAGATCTTTTATTGTTTGTTTATTTACATTTGTTTTAGCTTTGTAGTATAAGCTTTAATATGGACTTCTACTGAATACTTCTGATGTACTGAATGATCATGGATGTTTAGTGGATGTACAAAGCATACCAACTCAAATGAAGCTTTCGCTCTGTTGCATATTCTGAACTTGATGGCTAACTTTGGAATGTTTTTAATAGCCTCTCAGTGCATATAATGAACAAGGACTTTTGTTTTTCATGTACACAGGTTTAGTTGAAATATGATTCTAATATCTCTGTGGTATTGAAGATCATGCATGCTTTATCATCGTTTGAAGCATATACATGTAGATAGTATCAGACCTTAATAGAAGTCTACTGATAATGGGATTGATTTAGTGATAGGATATCTCATCGAAGCTGTGCATACATGTAGATTTGTTCTTTACTAAAAATTCATAGGGGCTAAAGGGCATTTTGTCCCTGCCCCCTTCCCCTGTAAAAGGAAATAGATAAGCCTTACTCTTATTAGTGCTATTGCTTCCTATACTTTTAAATTGATACTAAAAAGGATAAATTGATATTCAGTATTCAGAACACGAGGGGAAAAGGGGCACCCTACCATCAAAACTTCCCTAAATTGTTTTGGAGGCAATTTTTTATAAGAAGCCATGGGGTAGAGAGAGAAAAACAAGGATTGGTTTCTACATTTGGATTAATATTTATGATGCTGTGCGATATATTTTTGTGTTATTGTTCTTCTGGCTCCAGACATACAATATTCAGTTTTATGGTAGATTAGTGATAGTTGTGGGTGGAATGAATCTTAAGGTGATTTGCTGATATTCAGCAGGAAGTCGATATTAAAAGATTTAATGAAGATTTACAGGATTTGCACAAGACGGAAGCAGTAAATGGAAAAAGTGGGAAAATATGATAAACATGTTGTGTGTTTTCAATTGCAAAATAGCCGGTGGGAATTAATCTGGTCATTACAAAAAGCAAATAAAAATTAATTACGTGGGAGCTAATATGTTTGGGGCTTCATTTTCATGCAGTATCCTCTTTCAGGAAGTCTTAGGGCTTCATTCGTCCTTCAGTGCTTTTGTTTTCAAGATAATCAAGTAAATTGATTGGCTGATCAATGACCAGGTTTTAGTAGTTCTGTTCAGTTTCATGAATTCCCTTTGGAAATTCATAATTATGTTTTGAGAGCCTTTGCACAATAATCTTGCTGATATATATTTAAGAGCAGTCATGTGCTTCAATCGTATATATTGTGTACATGTGTAGTCTACAGGTGTAGTTCAGAATCTTGTTAGAATATGATACTCCTAGCAACAAATTTTATGAAGTTGCTTCATCTATGGTTCAGCACAAGTAGAGAATCCTGCGAGGTAGGAGATTGTCCATTGACCAGGGGGACGTTTCACAAAACTTGTCATCAGTGACAAATGACAGTTTTTGTTATAAGCTACTGAAATCCTTGCTTCTGATTGGTTATCAGCAGATTTGTCACTGATTTTTGTCGTTTGTCATTGAAAAAAATGCTTTGTGAAGGAAGGAACCCTTGATTTGATTGCTTGCTTCATTTTCTTAGAGCATCGTCTCCTCCAGTCTACCAACCACAAACATTCATTTTCCCTTGTTTTGCTTTGCTTGGATTGTCTGGAGATGAATGTAGCTTAAGCTGTAAAGAGAGCTTTTCTTTCACGAATACATCCCTCTTTAGTCCCATCGTTTAAGTAATCACTTCCTTTCCCTTGTCTAGCTTACAGTTGTCATTGGCAAGATGAAAATGATTTTCATATCTTTTGTGTGAAGCCTGGTCTACTTTTACAACTAGAACCCTCATTAATTTCCTCCTTCCAGCTCAGCGAATCAAAAGTAAAATGTTAAGTGTCCCAACGCTGCTATTGCAGATATTGCTTTTGATTACTGTGCATAAACTTTGAGGTGCTTTCAGATTGTGAATGGTTTCTCTATCTGATTCTGAAGGTGCTAGATCCTAAGAGAGATACTATTTTAGAGTTTAGACTGTTGGAAGTATTTTCCTGTTCATTTCTCCCTGTTCCTCAAAAGTGGATCAACGGACTGAAGTTTCGCCTGTGTCTGAACTTTCTTGTCGACATTAAGTAACCCTTGAAGTCTACTATGATGAACCAAATGTTTACTGGTTGTGTGAGATACCTCTGATTGGATGCTTGGAAATCTTCTCAGAATGCAATCATCTCTGAATGCAATCAACTCTGAATGCAATCATCTCTGAAAGCAATCTTCTCTAAATGCAATCAACTGAGAATGCAATCAAACTGATGGAGATGAACACTCATCATTGGTAGATATGAACTGTGTTGCTTCATATCCGGGCCTGATGTGAACTGAACTCCTCGCTACATGCTTACAGCCTAATGTGAACAGAACTCAATATTTTATGCATACAGTGAAAGTTGTTTGCTGAATTTATAGCTTGATTTAAAAACAAAGATCTCAAAAAAGTGGAATTTATCTGCTTTTTCTTGTGAACTATATTTTGGAAATATATATAGTCAAGATGAGGGGGAAAGGAAAGCTGTTTTTAAGACCATCTTTGGTAACAAGACTTCGAAACAGGTAAGTAATTCATATTATACAAATGCTTTCTATTCAGGCTTGCATGAACACTATATTCATGATTTATTATGATATTAAAATTTGAAATAATAGAAATTTAGAAAGGGGCTATGATATTACACCTGAGATACCATTCCTCAATTGGTCTTACAAATTTAAGACTTCTTTGTTCTTTGTCAAGTGAAAGCTATTCCTGTAATACGATCTACTGAACTGAAGTCTTATGATATCTCATATCCACTTGTGGTTGTTAGTGATGTATGATGATTTTGTGAACATTACAAAGGAGACTATGGTTTTAGCATGTTAGAGCTTTGCAATGGTGATGAGAACATTATGGATGTGCAATGGATTCAGTATGTAAGGGCTTGGTAATGATGTTGTGCTGTGCAATGGTAAGAGTATGGTATGAATGTCACGGATGTGGTGTTGCTGAGAATGTTACGGGACGTGCAAGAGTTTGAGTAGAATACCAGCCGGCCCTCTGGTAGGATATGCCTGTCAGTCAAGAATTTCATCCTAAATTCTCATCCCGGCCGTCTTGATGATTGATGTTAAATCATCTAATGGATCGACTGGAATGCTTCCTGGTAGAATGCATCCTGAAAGTCAAGTCCCCAATCCCTCTTCAACCTAGAGATTGTCATCGGGAGACTATTCCTTGAACTTCAAACATTCTCTCATCATGGTCATAAACTATATTTTATTCAAGAGCAAATCCGAGTTATTTGTTATTGTTTCGTCTCTTTGGGTGCCAAAAGGGTGTTAAGTCTTTATGAAAGTATATGAGTTAAATGCCCTTCTGGCTCCAATCAGATGGTTTGGAGCCATTTTTTCCAAAGTATTGTGGAATTGAGAACATGAAAGAAACATTGAAACAAACTATAATTACCATCGAGACTATTAGTAAAGATAAAATTGTCCCACAAGGGTAGTAAAAATGTTATTATTAAAAATTATAATAATTTTTTGTTTTGTTGTTGTTGTTGTTGTTGTTGTTGTTGTTGTTGTTGTTGTTGTGTGTTTGTTTGTTTGTTTGTTTGTTTGTTGTTGTTTTTTTTTTTTGGGGGGGCGGTCTTTTGTGGGAAATAATACAGGGGAATTTGTCCAGTTGATAGATTTTCTGGAACTCATTTTCCAATTGTCAAGTAGGTAGTTAGTATCTGATTACCTACAAGGGGGTAAATGTCCAGATGACCCAATTTCTCATCTTCAGACAGAAATAAACAGTATCATAGAAGTCATTAACATACATGTATCACCTTAGTTTTATGGATAGAATACCTCACCTTTAAGCTTGAATTTGTGTTAATCAACCTCAATAGCAACTAGCAAGTAATGTTTGCACTTGATATTATTATTTATTTATTCAATAGCCCCTGTAGGCTTTAATTGCCCTTTTTCTTCTTGTATTGACCTCTTTTTTTATGATTCAAACATTTACAAATAAGCCACTGAACAACAGCAACAGAATAGTGCATTCTTACAGTCTGTAATGACACAATTTCAGGTTAGAACTAGGGATGGTTGTGTTCACATTCACAATAGACAAGTGATTGACTTGTTCATGCCTGTGGGCAAAATTAGATGCTACTGGCAGTCAGAACAGGCTTGCTAGGAGGTGTTGGAAAAGTAGCTCCATTACCTGGCTTGATCGAGTTCATGAGATTGTAATGAATTGTTGAATTGTCAGGAGGTGTAATGCAATATCTCAGAGACGAGATGAATTCTCTCCTGGGGTAGCTAAAATGTGTGATGACACTCAATTTCCTCCATCTTCCATGCATGACATCATCATGCGCTTGCAGTCTTGTTGGAATGACGTGTGTTATATTAGTCATCTCGTTAGGAGTAAATGGTCCAGTGTTTTAGTCTAGACGAGCAAAGTCTTAATGAAATTAAATGTGAAATGTACGACGTCACAAGATTGTGAAATGCTCCAGACTATTTGGGTATGCATTTCCAATTTTTATATTACCGGTACCACAATATAATGTGCTTAGTTATCAGAGGTTTTAGTGTTGCAGTATATTATAAACCAATGGTGGATGGGGGTACAGGGGCATATGCCCCCCCCCCCCCCCATTGGAATCTAATCTGGCATACCTTAAATGCACATATTTTTTTAATGCCCCCCTAGTTGTGCCCATCTCCACCCTCTGGCAGCAATTTAGCCCCAAAGGCAATTGAAAAAAAGTAATGAACTTTTAAGAAATGCTTGGGATAATATCACACCTTACATGTTGACTTCTGAATTCTCTCTTTCCCATAGGCTCAATACAGGAACCACCCTGGGTTAAAAGTGATACAACTTTTTTTTACAACTACTTGTCACATATTTGTTTAGCCTGTTAGCAGGAACAATTTTTAGTTTTTATCTTCAGTACTATATTCTGTCTTGTAAATGTAAAGATTACATACTTTTTTTTTAATTTTGCAAGTGTGAATATAAACTTAATATACTTGTATTTCAAAAAAATCATTTGTATTTCTGAGATATCAATTGAGTAAATCAGTTTAAACACTAGAACTTGATACTTTGATAGAGTTTCAATTGCACTAAATTTACCTTATCACAAAAAATGCATCTCTGATTTTTTTTTCTTTTTCCACATCCATGTGTAAAAAAAAGAAGAGGAAAACGTATAAAAGAAGGAAAAAACAAATTAATGAGAAAACCTAGTCTTTCCTTCCTGTATGACCTGTATGATTTGTTATTTAATCAGCAAAATGACAGGAGAAAACATTCCGGTACACAAACACTGCTCCCCCCCCCCCCCACACACACACACAAACACACCCCATACAAACATCCTGGGAGAAAGTTCCCTTAGTAACAATGCAAATAGATACACATTTTAAGTATCTGTTTGCTCCTGAACACCAGAAAAATAGAATAATAAAAACTCATGTATTGCTATGATAGGTCAATAATGAAAGTAATTCAAACTGCCCTCACTCACCTAATATCACCTTATATGACGTACATTGGGATTGCCCAAAAAGTCATATCCTTATAGGGGAAGCAGCAATTTTGTGGTTTGTATTTCCTATGAAAAAGCTGTTATATTGATCAATACAGTTAGTTTGCTGACGTTGGTATATATACATGTATGTCATCATGTTTTGACAAATAAGGGGAGAGAGAGAAAGAGAGAGAGAGTGAGGGGGATAAAGGGTGAAGAGCTTTTGAAAACATACAAAGCAATTTCCTGCCAATGTTTTTCTGTGTCTTAGAAACCTCTGTTTGCATCGTTTCATGTTTTTGTTCTTGTTTTGTTTTTTGTTTACAATTTAATCCCTTGGCTTACTCTTAAAATCTTTCTCTGTCTCTGTCTTTTTTCAAAATTATATTTAAAGTGGGTTTTTTTTCTGTTTACATGCTAACGCATAATCCCCCCCCTCTCTCTCTCTCTCTATCTCTCTCTGCGTCTGTATGTGTATCACTCTTATGAAGTAATGACACTTTTTCTTCTTATACTGGCATTACATTGCAGCCAACAAAAAATGTATTATACCTTTTGGTTTCAGGTATGGATGGGGGAAATTTCTATTTCCCCCATGAAAGTGAATTAAGTATTATTAAGTGGTTAATTAAGGAGATAATCTTTGTTTTCACTTTCGTGAATGACATCAATAAGCCCTTTCTGTTACGTTCGATCCTGAATTACGAGTCAGGTGATAGTATTACTTCTACATCATTCACCAAGGCTGAAGGGTTCTAATAGCATCTTCAGACTATAGAGAATTTCTCACTTGTCTAAAGAAACGTTGTGTGAAGAATCAATTTATTGCGAAAAGGGTATACACACACTAGATAAAAACATCGTATAAAGAAACTTGTTTTGAATAGGTCAGTTGACATGACAGCTGGTTATATAGTGCGTGCTCACGATAAGCCATGTCCAGTTATACGATTTATGTATGGTACAATAATGTCCGGACTAGAACAGAACCCTGATCCTATATCAACTTTTGGTCTGTAACGATACTCAAACATGTGTTTCGCTATACTGCACTTTGTTGTACTTTGTTGTACAACGACATTCAGATTAGGAGAAAAATGATAACTTATCATAGCTTTACAATTCTGGGATAGTTATACATTTAAAAACTGAATTATTCATACCTCTTGCAATTTTGTTGTTGTTGTTGGTAACTCAAGAATGAAATGGTTCAATAAGAACCTTTCTTGAATACTTTTAGATGTGAGCTTTAATATGTCACATTCTCAAGAAATAAATCAGGACAAATCAATATTTCACAAAAGGGTACTTTAGAAATTACAAAAATTGGTAAGGGTAGGAGTAATTTTGTTGTTAACTGTATACTCAATTTAGGAAGTCTGAATGCAGCGTTTGTGACGTTATCTTGACGTCTTGTGTAGAGCAGTAATTGGCAAGATGATATACTTCCTATTACTGTAGCGATTAAGAATTACAACCCTTGCTAAACGAGTATCGGCAGCTAGGCTGAAAGCAGATGGGAGATTGGGGTTCTATCGATAACAGAGGCTGATTTTAAGCAAATATTTAGATGATATGTCAGGCAATGATTTATGAAATGTTTGTGGAAGCTTCAGAATTAGAGCAAATTTACATGAGGTTTTCCCTCTTTTATTGCTAGTAGATGCATTAGGATAAATGTTTCAATTTCTCTCTAATCAAGTATGATAGCAATATAAAGATAACACTCTGGATTTATTTACTGCAAAGGACTTTGGAAAATCAAATTCCTCTCTCACATCTTACGAGAGGTAATAAAGAGTCTGGCAGTGCATTCAAGACGTCAAACAATTTTGTTTTGAAGAAGCAGTTTATCCAGATAGTGGAAAGTTTAACAGAGAGAAAACTGAAGTAGATTAGAAAAGAAAGTAGAAGATGAAAAGGAAAGATCCCCCAAAAGAAAGGAAAGAGCTTAACTTTAAGAACTTACTTTCAGGTATATAATCACTGTGAATAGTCAGTTAGTAACATTTCTGTCTACTAAATTTCTTTGATATAATCTTCCGGCCTACTTTCAATTCTACAGATTAAAATGTGCAATTCACTACTCCAAACATTGTTTTATTAAATCATCCCTTTTCTGAAGGAATTCTTTGACAATATATTTCCAAAGGGATTAGATGATTTGTTTCTATTCTTATGAAATCCAATAGGTACCTGCATGAGGGATTGAGATAGAAGGCTTTCATGTTATCCAGTAAAATTCATTTATAAAATAACTATTTGAGCATCAAATTACATCTCTTGCAATGGAGTTATCAATTATACTTGCCTTTGTCAATTTCATAATGAATTTATTAAATTATGGATGTTTGGCAGGATGACAATGAAGTGAAATATAGTGCAATCATGTAGCTACTCCATAGGGAAATTGGAAACTGTGGTAGAGATGAATAGAGCGTGTTTTTGTGTACTCTCCTCAAAAGATGTATCATATTGTTATGTATCGATTTCAGTCAAACGCATTATGAGTGTCCCTCTTTCACACAAAGAAAACAGATACATTGGTTTGTATGAGAACTCATAAAGCAATTTGATAAGCATTTCTTTATTTACATACTGTACATGCAGATCACCTGTTAATGGCTAGAAGGATATGAACTCATGTACTTTAACACAGCTATAATGCCCTGCTTTTGGCTCCAACATACAAAATTAGTTTTTTTTTTAGCATCATTTGTACATTAACAGTGAGGTAAGGAATGCCATATCTAGCTTTTTCAAAAAAATGTGTTATACAGGTAACAATTAAATTTTGCGTACCACTTGTAAATTTGATGTTAGATTGAAAGATGGACTGGTTGAATCAGGGTCTTTGTTGAATACTTTTAGATGTAATGCCTCAGTCACACCTTTGCGTAGAAGTAGGAATAAATGTTAAAATGGCTTGCCATATAAATACGCAGCAATACGCAGCCAAATACGCAAAGGTGTGACACATTCTCAAGAAACATAAATCAGGTCAAATGAATGTGTTCCCATAAAAAATTACAAAACTTGGTAAGGATATGAATAATTTAGTTAACTGTAGGTATTAGTAAGTACATGTATTACGTAACAAGGACTTCACAGTGATGAGATCGTTCAGTTTGATTGATGTATGTAACTCATTTCAAAAGGAACAGAATATTTGTAATGACTTCTGCAACTCTATGTGTCATGAAGGCTCTGGGTTGTGTGTTCTCTCAAAGTGATATCATTTCGTTACAGACCTACATGTATCTCTTTACGATCGGACATGTTATTATTATGTCTCCTTTCCCAAAGTTCAATTAGATATAAAATGACATCAGCTAAAAAGCAGCTGGAAAAGACATGCACTTTAAACACACTAATTGAAAAACAGTCTCTACATTCAGGCATTTTGAGTTGATGATGATTAGCTATCAATAATCCAGTAGAAGATGTGCCAGATATATATAAATGACTATAAATGTCACTCTTGCGTTCGTATTTCAATTAGAAATTTTACAGGTGGACAGAATAATCTTCATTTTTTAACTTTCATTTCTATTAATTCAAAGCCTTCAATTTGTAATCAAACATGATTGTTAAGAAAAAAATTATATTATTTTTAAGAGATATACCAGGTCATAAATGGAATCAAAAGATGTTTGACAATTTGTATAATTGCTTGAGGTCAGTCTTCTATAGCACCAATTGTAGGTATTCAATTGGTATAAAATAATTTATTTGAAGTCAGTTAATTGATACATGTAGGCCATTTTTATCCTTTTAGTGAGCCATTTGAAACTGCAGTGTCTGTATCTGGCTGTCATTTTAGCATCATCAAATTTGCACAAGTATATTTACGCCGTAGATGATTATTACTCTTCTAAGTTTTGACTTACAGAGGTGTGTAAATGTATATTTGTGACGCAATGTGTATTTTATGACGGATACTTTGAATTGTCTTAATTCCTGTCGTGTTTCCTGTTCTGACCATCTCTGTTGATTGGTTGCCAGGGATACAATAGAATGGGGTGGGATAACTTACATCATAATAATTACTTCCTGCTGATTGGGTGGGTCAAGGTGGTTTATTATTCTATATATTTCTGGGGGGTAAACAACAAAAATCTACCTCTATATTCCTATCCCTTACATTTTTCCTTAATCCTGTCTATTTTTCTCTATCTCCTTCTCCCCTCCCTGTCTGTCTTTTTGTCTGTCTCGGTCTCCCTGTCTGTATGTCTGTGTGTGTGTGTGTGTGTCTCTCTCTCTCTCTCTCCTATTTATTTTCTTTCTTCTCCCTCTCTTCTCTTCTATAGTCTCTTTCTCAATATACCTGCAAGTTTAACAATGTTGCACACTATTCACATTCAAATATATTTCTCCCCTTTCTCTCATCTCTTTACTTTCTCTCTGCATTCATCATCTATCTCATTTATCCCTACGGTATCATGTCTATCCCATCCCTCTCAGTTCATTACAGTATGTAGGCCTAAGCCTTATCATAGAGGCCTCTCTGTACATGAATGTATGGTAGCTATGATCTAGCATTCAACATGCCATTAGAATCCGTCCTAATGGAATTCTCAAGGAGAACACACATTTGTTAAGAGCGAGAAGGGCATTAACTCTGTATGAAAGCATACAAGTTAATGGCCTTCTGGCTCTCATCGTTTATGTCTTAGTATGACGTGAATGTTTCAAATGATAGATGGTATGATATTGTTGTACCTGTGACATCATCCATCTCCACCAGATGGTATAGTCATTAATATTCATGTCTAAATGTAGCCTGGGAGTAGTCTTGGAGGTATGCCACTCATGCAGGTAGTAATATCGTCTGTAGTCCGCAAGGTGCGTTTGAAGGCATTTAAAATTACACAGATTTAATGCCATTAATATTGTAACACCCCGACCCTGGAAAACAGGGGTTGATCAATTCTGCGCGATTCATATGGTTTGTTCAGATAGGGAATTAAATCTGGCTGGTAGATTTATAAAAAATTACTTTTTAACTTTCACCCTCAAGATGCAAACAAGAATTGAAAATTGATACCGGTATGTTATTGGCAAATTATTGATTATATCCAGTGTAAATCCTTGTTCTTGTTCTCTCTTCACCCCAACCCCTCCCCCCCCCCCCAAAAAAAAAAAAATAATAATAATAATAATATTTAAAAAAAAATATAAAAAAATGAAGTCTTCATATGTTTAAACTTTCATATGCCCTTGAGATAGGGAATTAAATTTGGTTGGTACATGTGGATGATGATATAAATGATTTTTATTATTTTGCTTTCATTTATAATATTTATTAAAAAAATATGGCTTACAAGTCTTCACACTAACTCTTTCTATGGGGAAGAGGGTATTGGAAGCTGTCTCAATATGGGCTCATTCGTTTTACAGGGAACCTTTTGATTTTGCCCTCAGAGCACTCAGCCGTATAAAGTATCAAGCCTGGAATACCGGTACTTGTAAATATGAGTCAGGATTACTGAAATCATGTCTATATTTGTAGACTAAGCAATACTGCAGAACCTTGAGCATGTTGTTCAGTCTTATTTGATTGGGCAGGTAATAATTCCATTCAGTACCTTTTTAGCATGTTGTTGAAGCTATGATGTCATCCTGGAGACAGCTGATACTATCATCTGCTTCCAAACTACTAATTGCATTCTCTAGTCTTCATTTTCAGCACATTTTTGAGATGATTTAGTTTTATATTTCAAGATTCATGTCATCGTGAAATCAGACTCGTATATCAGGCCAGTCCCTATATATAGAGATTTTCTGTGTGAAAAGCGTACTGTATGCCTGATAATGTATGTTTTGCATACAATGATCTTAAATTGTATAACATATTACACTTGCAGCTACACTGAAGTGATGTTCATTTTATATGAATGCAACCTCCAATTCAGAAAATGTAATTCATTCTCATTTTGTTTTGCTTAAAATACTGGATATAATGAATGCTTAAGTGCAGCAAAATTCAGCCTATCAAAATCATATATATCTATACTTTTACTCATACGAAGACTCGTGTGAATAATGATCAAAATATTATAAAACAGGTAATCTCTCATCTCTGTTTTGCATCGCCCTTGCACAGAAAAGATATATTTTCTCAAAGATTTTTATGAAGATTAGGGAATAGAGTCTGGCAAAGGCAGACTACATGTATATGATGAAACTTGGCCTGGTGTCTGATGATGAAATACACTATCACAATGGCTTGGTAGAGTATGACATCACTATCACCATGGTAACTATGATGTCATAGACTGGAATGATTCCCAAGAGGGATGTGGGTTTGTTGTATGGTCATCCCAGGTATGTATGTCCCTTGTATTCAATGCCTGGTGGTGGGTGGGGCTATGATTTAATTCACATCCTATGAAGTGGAAGAGTTGCATCAGTGGGGGTGAGGTGAGAGCTAGAGTAGCAAACTAGCAATGCACGTTCAAGGCCTTAAAGGTATATATTCTCTGTTAAGAGCCAGAAAATTATTAACTCATATACTTTTACAAATACTTAATGCTCTTCAGACTATCTAAGAAATATTAGGTGGATTTTGAGGGATCATTTTTTTGCTATATTTTTTAGGGGGGGGGGGGTCCTTGCCAGTAAGCTATTTCATTTAAAATGTTGGCTTCAAACAATTCCTTTCTTGAATATATAGTTCAAATATCAAAGTTAGAAGGTAACACAATGGATATATAAGATATTGACAATTGACATACTTGTTTGTGTGCATGCATAGGGGAGTTGGAACTTCATGTTAACATTGTTCTTTAGTTCAGGATTGTTTGTGGCTTGTAACATTATAGGCTAATGAATCATTTTCCTTTACTTTTACCCTATTTGAATCATTATTTCACATTCAAATGAAAAGACTAGAAATTGACAGCAATTTGAATTTAGCAAACTGGCTAGCTTCTTCTGATCAAGGGGATTTTCAAGCATATCTTGAGGCCCCTATTTCTGTCTAGCAATTAATATCGGTTGTGTTTTGTATGTGCCCTCGGTGAGCACGAAACGCTGGATAAAATCAGTGTAAAGTTACAGTCAATATGCATAGAGCTTATTACATCATGCCCTTGCGTACCTAAACGTGATAAAGTTGGAAGAGAGGGATAGAATTCCCCACGATGTGATCAATAGTGCAAGATATTATACACCCAGCTGTAACCCAAGGATGCATGCACAAATATGTCCCTATGTATGTATATTCATGCATCATGAAAGCAGTGTGATTATGTTCGTTCAACTTTCAACAAACAGTACTGCTGAGGTGTTTCCAACCTGTTTCTCAGGTCATGATGGTATCTCAGAATAAAATTTTCTATATTTCTGTAATTATATTTGTTTGATTTATTAGATACACTTTTGTGTCTCTTTCTTTCTCTGATCTTTGTATTTCATCCTTTTTACTGCATTGGTCCTTCCTAACTTCCGCTTCATCTTTTCTCTATTTTGAAATTTTCTTTTTTTCTTGTCTACAATTGCCATTCTCTCTCTCTTTCTCCTTCTTCATTTCATGTTTTGATTGTTTTCGCCATCTATATTTATCTTTTAACACCCATTTTAATAATCCTATTTTGAAATAACTTAAAGCAACAGAAGTTAATTTCCTTTTACAACACTGACCAGTTATTATATCGTTGAAATTTCCTCTTTTTTTCTTCTTCTTTCTTTCTTGTCAAGCACTTTACGATAGATCATATTTTCTTTGAACAATCCCTTTAAAGTCCCCCCACCCCTTGTGCTGTGGCGAATATCCTCTTTAACCTCTTCTCAATATCAACTATCTCTTATAGAGCCAATCTAAGAACTCTGGCATTATTTAGAATTTAGAATATAACGTCTGCTGCTTGCATCAGTGAAACCAAGGCCCCTAAAATAGTTTATATCCCTCGTCTTTCCGTTGTCCAAGGGTGGATGCCTCTCAGAGCTCTCGCTTAATTTCATCTTGTCATCATTTAGGATCGGTTCTGCTTTCGGAATTGCTTTAGTAAACCAGTACTGCTTGAAGTGGAATTTGCAAATGAAACAGAGAGTAGAAGAGGATTTCCCCGGTATTTCACCGCGTCTTATTACGTCACGAAGTCTAGAATGGATCAAGCTTGTCCTATCTCTGTCTCTGATATGGAATTGCAAAGCAATGTATGTGTAACTGTGTTAACAGCTAAGGGCCAGACGGCATCAACTCCTTTCTTCTACCTTAATGACAATGCCCTTTATAGCTCTCATAAGATGATACATAGACTTTGGCCTTTGTTTTTCCCTCCACATTTTGATAAGTTTTTTTGTTATATCTATCAGTTGTAATTTTTGTTTCTATACCTTGCATTGTTAATGAATTTCTTTATACCTTTACTACATTGCTATTTTTTATAGGTTGTTTGTGTATGCTCTTTTGACATTTTTATCAAATTGTGGAAAGAATAAATTGATTGAAATTGAAATATGGTTTGTACTTCCATCAAGGTAATAGCTGAATCATATTTTGTTTTCATAAAAACTAGTTTTTTACCAAAAATATGTTATTCTTATTCCTAATTACATTACTTTCATTATAAAAATAACAATGTTCTTGCTCAATGTTTCCAATTATTTACATGTGATAACATTTTAAGAGCATTTATAACTTGTTAGAGCATAATCATGAAAAGAATGTTCAAGAATTCAAGCAATAATTAATGATGAATCGTTATGGTTGAAATAGTATATAAGTACGGTAGAAAAAAACATTATCATAGATAGATAGATAGATAGATAGATAGATAGATAGATAGATAGATAGATAGTGGTTTTATTGAGAATAAAAGAACAACAATGCATCGCGGCCTACAAGGCCGAATTGGGCAATGTTTTACAAATGTAAAATACAGTATATAAAAACAGTCATATCAAATAACCTCAAATTAATGTACTAAACTTGAATGAGTATATTGTTAAAAAAATAAAAATAACTTTAAAATGCTTATTTCTTATTATTATTTGATCTCCCTAACTCATTTTATATATAAAGGAAATAAAAAGAAGTGAAGAAGAACATGATGGTGGTGTAGAGTAAAGAAAGCAAAGAAAAGAGGATGGTAAGATTAAGAAGAGGATGAAGAGGAAGGAGAAGAGAAGGAGATTACAGTCACTAATTAGACCTACAGAGACCTAATTGGCATTTAAAGATAAATATAAATGACGCTGTGACGTAATTCCCTCTGTTTCTCTTTTTAGAAAAACAGTTACAACTGTAAGAAATGTTATATATAGTTGGTCACATGTTTACTAGCATGTTGAGTACTTGTGTGTTTATTCTCTTTTGTTGATAACAAGGTATATTTAAGAAGAGAAACTATAACCCTTACGGCACATGCAGACACTCATGAAAAGAGAGTTTTCTTTATTTGATGATAAATTGACCATAAATGGTATTTCAAGATGCAGGCCTGAAATACACATCCTGTTTCTTATCATCCATGTGTATCATCATCGATCTTGCCCTTCCTACCTCTAGCTCCCGGCCACACCGCCTACCTTCAGCTGATTCTGGTTTCGATTGTAAACTCCTCTGGCTTTATGTTCTTCTTTAAGTCAGGGTATTTATGTCCTCTTAGGGTTATTTATGGAACTAAAGCAACCCTACAAGAAGCTCAAGTGTTTATCAAACTATGCAATAGTCACAGAAAGAGAACGATTATCAAACTATGCAATAGTCACAGAAAGAGAACGATTATCAAACTATGCAATAGTCACAAAAAGAGAACGATTATCAAACTATGCAATAGTCACAGAAAGAGAACGATTATCAAACTATGCAATAGTCACAGAAAGAGAACGATTATCAAACTATGCAATAGTCACAGAAAGAGACTCGGATTATCAGTCCATTTGCTGAAATCCTCCACTTTTGGAAATCCTTTTGAGTGGAACACTTTTTAGTTTCTTCCACCACTACATTGTCATTATAATACTTATTCTCTCTGAGCCTGAAAGGAATCATTTGCATGAGATTTACATCTATATACCCTGACACCACGACGACCACATTGATGGTTTCAATGTCAATGTTCTTATCATCCTTTTATTCTTTAGAAGGGAAGTCAACCCTGATATTTTAATAGAAGCAGAAAAATGAGAGGAACAGAACAGGTCAGTGAAAGTTTGAGCAAATGGGAGGGGAGCTCGCAAGATACGTCATAGAGTTAGCCAATTTTTGTTTGATTTTGATCACAAGTGCAAAACTTCATAACTCTCTTATTTTTAATCAAAATTCGCTCAAACTTCCACTGACCTGTTCCTCTCCTTTTTCTGTTACTTTTAAAACAAACTAAATATCAGGGTGGACTTCCCCTTTAAAAATGTTCAGTAAACCGGGTTGCACAGCCAAGCAATATGATTGATATTCAATTCAACCCATATGGGGAGTGAGTGGGGGCTCAGCGCCTCTAGAAAGCTCTTTTGTTTTGAGAATGAGCTTGCTATAAATGTAGAGCAAGATGAGAGTATGATGGTTTAGCATTCATGCTTACGATTTTCATCTGTTAAGAGCCAGAAGGGTGTTAACTCTGTGGTAAGATATATATGAATGAATTGATATATCCTTCTGGCTCTCAACATAGTGCAGATGTGTGTGAGTGTGTAACCCATAGCTGAGGAGGAGAAATAGAAGATGAAAAGAAATCAGAGAGATTAAAATTGTCACAGCACGTGAGGTCACAACATGTACATAGTTGTAAACGTCTGGCGGTTGACTACCTCTAGCTCTTGACTGGGCGTCTGACTGACGACTGTCGCGTGTGCACGTAGTTCAAGTGCCAACAGGGAGTCCCGAACTAAGCAACTCTATATAGTCTACAAATCCAAACCCCTTGATCCTTTGATCACTTAGTCTACTGTAAACAGAACAGAGACTTGGATAAAAGTCAAACAATATCAGTAATCCTGAATACTTTGGTGCTAGGTATAGCCAGAGTCAAAATAGACCGGCGGGTGAGCCCCAAAATTCGTTAGTTTTGTGACCTCGGCTCGGCATCTACTTTCTATATAGTTGATATTATTGAAGAATATATTTTGATATTATAGTCACAACTCGTCAATCGAAAAAATTGCATATAAGCTCAAAAAGTGGAAAAAAGGTGCTTAAAATCTTTCTTTTTTTCACGGAGGTTGTCCAATCACTATGCATGTATCAAGTAACGGTTACAGCGCCTCAAGCTTTTTAGCCAATCACAGGCAGTGTTGTGCACGTAGCACTGGCGCGCGCTATATCGAGCTTCCGGTGTAGTATCATGTGTGTAGTACTAGTATCATGTCGTCAACAACTGAAAGTTCTACGGATGATTCAGAGGAAAAAACAGGTTTTTGCTGTATGCATACAATTTCGACTCACAGTAAGGTAATATCTTTCAGTGGCAAGAGTTGGAGAAAATTCAAGGAATGTGTAGATCTTTGGAAGAACGTCAGTTTTGGGTTTGAACTCGAAAAAAAAGTTGCTGCGAATGCGGTCAACCTCAACTTCGACTCGTTCGAGCAGCAGACAGAGCAGGACTCGTCCGGCGCCTCAGGCGGAGGAGTGTACCATGGAGGTGTTCGAACTGCAACAAGTTCAACAAAGAGGTACGTCATTCCGAAGAAATGATTGTAGATCTATTAACTATTTTAGCATGTTTAGAATAACTCTGATCCTATTTATGTCTATTCAAAGGCCCTAACGTTACAGGTAGTTTTAGTAATTTCTACTTTCTAAAAAAATTCTGGGCTCTCGAAATTTAGGTTTAGCTAGCAAAAATTAACAAGTGGTTGACCAAGTCATATTGGATACTGGTCAGGCTTGATTCTCTACTACAGTACAGTACAGGTCTTTATAATTAATTTGGGTGTTTATTGTCCACATATCGATTATTGTCTGAGAGTGAGACTGAGAGTAAGAACAGCGTAGATCTACTGGATAACTGGTGGGTTTTTTTTTTTTTTTTTGGGGGGGGGGGGGGATACAGTCCCCCTAAATTTCCACACTCAAATTGGTTTATTTTTCTTTTTCTTTGCATGTGGGAAAAAACTCTGCATAGTGAGGCCCCCAGTCCCCCACAATATTTGACACATGATTTAATACGCCACTTGTGTCGGAGAATGAGCCTTGCCCTTGCCCTAGTAATCTTTTTATTCATGATCAAAAATGTATTACATTTACAGTACTGTGTGCCCTCCATGCTCTACAAAAAAAAATATACACTTCATCATAAAAATATGCGACGCCTCCTTATGTTTTTTAATAAGCAGTTCTGAATAATCTTCACTTCCAGTTGGAGACAGTAACCATTCAGCACAGATATTTTTTAAATTTGATGAAATTATTTGATAATTATATGCTAGATTCGACTCATACTCTAGGTTTTGTATTGATGAATACTTCAGTCTGTCTGTCTCGTAGAACTACATGTATAGACCTATTCTTTTTTAATAAATGATACTAAATGAGCCTTGCTTTTATTTATTTTCAATAAAGGTGTGTTCAACCAGGATACCATGCGGGCTGCTACAGGCACTTCTGCAACGTTACAACAATCAAACGAGCACAGATCAAGGCAAAGAAGAAACAAGGTACGCTACATATATAGCAATAGTGGAAAAATGTATTTTTATTATTAATAAAAGTTGTAAACAAATTGTTCTGTAAGGAATAAAATATATATAAATATATATATATTTAACAGTTGTGGGTAGTTATTAGTCAACTTCACATGCATGCTAAGATTCTCTTTCCATGCATGCCTTGATATCAGTATTTTTCCTGCATGGCATTGAATACATGTACTTCAACATTTGTCTCCTTAAATTGAATGTATACCTTCTAACACTGGCCAGTTTTGTTCAGAATAATGAGTCATATTTGAAAGAGAAAATGAGACAGACTCTAAGCTCTGACAACTTAAAGAGGTAGCAAATGGAAGTCTTACAGAATACTTTAACATTTTGTATTGCATAAATGGAAAGTATTAGTAATGTGTTAATGCATATTTGCTTTTTACTTTGTTCCTTTCCTGTAGATCAGCAATATGCTTCAGAGCTTGAAGAGCCAGGAACCTCTCAGGATGAAGTATTCCTCCCGCCTCCTACACGCCTTCTACGATCAGATGTGGGTACCCCGACTACTGCGATTCCTGGTAGGAGACATGTTCTACCAGTTCAGTGCATAATCTGTCAGCGCACAAAATATATCACAGAGCGTTCCTCGGAAAAGAGGAGAATTGAGCACCTTGTAAGATGCGAAACTGAAAAAGGGGGGCAACTGGTAGCAGCTGCTGAACTTCGTAAAGACCAGCGTATACTTTTGCAAGTCCGGGACAAGGACCTTGTTGCTGTTGAAGCAAGATACCATAAGTCTTGCTATATGTGGTATACTAAGGTTACACGTACACCTAAGTCATTTGATGTAGAGGAAAGTGTCCAGTTGTATGATAAGTCATATCCTGTATTTTGTATCATTGTTGAAGATAGGCTTATCAAGGGCAAGGAGATACTAAGGCTGACGAAGCTACTCAAGCTCTTCGTAAAGACCGTTCAGGAAGTTGAAGACAAAGATGCGTCTGCCTACAAGAGTGGGTATCTGAAGCGAAGACTACGGAAATCGCACCCGATGTTAAATTTCAGCAGAGCAACACGACAGTGTGAGAGCGAATTTGTATATGTGGACACGCTTGGAGTAGAAGATATGGTTGAAGATGTTGTTAGAGACATGTCAAGTGAGGAGAGCAGCGGGACAAGTGACACCAGTGATTTGCCAACATGTACACCAAGTGTTCAATCGGATTCTCTGAGAACTCTCTATCGTGCTGCTCAGGTTTTGAAAACCTCAATGGATAGGATTGAGATAAATTCACCATGGCCTCCAACCTCGGCTAATTTGAGCTTGGAAAAAGCAAGAGAAGTAATCCCACTGCAACTTTTTAACTTCCTTGCGTGGAGTACAGGACTTAGTGACAATCCAACATTGACTCAGAATGTTGATGTTTCTGATGAAGAGGAAAGGAGACTTCTGTCCATATCTCAGGACATGGTGTACTTGAAGTCAAAGGCTCGTGTTCTCATGCCGAAGCATTCTTCCTTGGCCATGGCAGTGAGACATCTTACTGGTTCTGCAAAACTTATAGGTATTCTGAATGGCTTAGGGCACTGCATATCAACCACTACTGTCTTGGAGCATGATACGGCTCTTGCCAAACGTCAGCTTATTCTAGGAAATCAGCTTTTACCAGCTGGAACACAGCCAATCTTCACAACACTTGTCTTCGATAACAATGACTTTGGAGAAGAGACAGTCTCAGGAAAGGGAACTACACATAATACCAATGGCATTATTATCCAAAGGCCAACAGTGGGTGATAACGGCTGTGTTGCTCCATCCATCAATCTACCCAAATCTCGTGAGACTTCGTTTGAGGCTCCAGTTACTGACATCAAGAAATACTTTGGGAGCAAGAAGAAAGGGCCTGAACCATTCGGTGGAGATGTTTCTCTCGACGCAGAGCAGTATGCAGCTGCACAGGTGCATCCACGCAACCTAGATCTGTCATATATCCTGATGAAATGTGCGAATATTTCAGATAAGCTTCTTCCAAGCTGGACCGGCTTCAATGTCATGCTGGATAAGACTGTTCCACCCAAATCAACAATTGGGTACCTACCAATAATAGACGCCAGCCCTACAGAATATGACACAGTCTACACAATCATGGAGAGAAGTCTTGAAATAGCAGACAGTCTTGGACAGAAGGAAGTGGTAGTTGTCTTTGACCAGGCAATTTACGCAAAAGCCCAACAAATCCGATGGAGAAACAAAACATTCCTCGATCGCATTATCATCCGCCTTGGTGCATTTCATACCACTCTTGCGATGTTAGCATGCATCGGCAAGAGATTCCGTGATGCTGGATTGGAGAACATCATGATAGAATCCGGAATTGTGGCCCAAGGTTCGATAAATGGTGTCATGAATGGCCACCATTACAATCGTAGTATTCGTGCACACAAGTGCGTAATGGAAGCAATGCAGCGCATTCGTTGGGAGTTATACCTGAATACACTATCTGCTGGAGAGCGAGAAGTCGTGGAAGATACCATGCAGGAGCTTCTCCAATCTTTTCCAGGACCAGCATTTGAGGAGAACGTGAAGTCTGACCGATTTTGTAACATTGCTGACTTGTACCAGAAGTTTGTCTCGGATCAAAGTGCCAAGGAACCAACATTTGCTGTGTGGTCTTCATACATTGAGATGGTGGAGAGTTTGCTGCTCTTGGTGCGTGCAACAAGGGAAGGAGATTGGAATTTGCACCTGTCTTCTATAAGAAGCTTTCTCCCTTGGTTCTTTGCCTACAATCACACTAACTATGCTAGATACCTCCCAGCATATTGGATTGAAATGTGCCAGCTACCAAGCAGCCATCCTTCTGTTTATCAAGCCCTTGCACAAGGAGATTTTGCAGTCCAACGTCAAAATGATTATGGTTTCTCTCAAGTTGCTTGTGATCAGACTATCGAGCAAACCTGCAACCGGGACACGAAGACAAAGGGAGGAATGGTCGGATTCACAACCAACAAGAGAGCTGTTTCCCGTTGGATCTTGTCCCAGCATGAGAGAAGTGCCATAAGCAAAGAATGTGAGAACATGGCAGGAAGGGATGAGAGATCCCACATCAAAAGAGAACTACAACAGGCACATATGGGGAAAAGTGAGAAGGATGTTTGTGCCATCATAGAGACCATTGAATGCATGGTTAATCCCTTTGAAGAGGGCAATGAACAGCTTCTTCACATTGCATCTGGAGCTGTTGCAACATCTGACGTAACAAGTGACTATTTGGAGGCTCATGAGAGGGGAGATATGGCATTCACAACTTATTGTAAGGAACGCTTACAAGGAGAAGGGGATATGTTTGCTGTCCTCAAGAAACAGAAGACCAAGACGTTTGCCTCAATGAGTAAATCTTCCAAGTCCAAGGTGAAAGATAAAGAAGTTATCATAAAGGCTGACAGAAATCTCTTCCAAAGATTAATGATCATCGCTGGGGCACGGAAGCTGGACATCAAAAATATGCTAACACACAATCTTGGTCCACTGCCTTTGTCTCTTGCAAATGTTGACGGCAGTCTTAACAAGACAATGAAGGCAAACCTCATGCATTTCATCGAGGACTCTGTTAAGCCATCACCTGTCACTGAAGGGGTTCCTCATGGAAGTACATGGATCATTGATGGAATGGCCTTGCTACAGGAACTTCCCCATCAGAAAATACCGTCCACCTTTGGATTGCTTGCCGATTACCTGCTAACAGAATTGGTGAAGATTGCCAAATCTGTTCACAGTGATGTAGTGCATTTTGTCGTCGATACATATCGGCAACTTAGTATCAAGAGTGGAGAAAGAGGACGACGAGCTGCTGCTGGAAGCCAAGTAACAAAGATTTATTCAGAAGAGCAGAAAGTCCCACAACAGTGGAAGAAGTTCCTGTCGTGTAATGACAACAAAGTGGCACTAATACAGTTTCTCTTTAAGACCTGGAGTCGACGTCCATCTCATGTTCTAATGGGTGTTTGCATTGTGTTAGCACATGATGACAAGTGCCATTCTCTTTGTGATCTTGAAGGAGAAATGGAGGTGAAAGCTGTACAGGAGCTGGAGTGCAATCACGAAGAGGCAGACACAAGACTTTTTCTTCACTGCCAGTATGCTGCCAGCCGTCTTCCCTCAGCAAGAACATCAGACACAAGCTCTTCCTCTGCTGTTGTCATCAAGAGTCCAGACACAGATGTCTTCGTAATCGGTATTGCTAAAGCGAAGGAAATCAACTCAACTTTACTCATGTACACTGGTAGAGGTAGCAACAAGCGCACCATCAACTTGACCGCTATTCACACTCATCTAGGGCAGAGTATGAGTGATGCTCTCATTGGCCTTCATTGTTCCACAGGGTGTGATTCCGTTAGTTCCTTTTATGGAAAATCGAAGAAGAGAGCAATGCAACTTGTGATGGACAGTGACAGCTTGCAGGAAACATTCAGGAAAATTGGCAGTTCTTTTACTGTTGAGGCCAATGTTTTTCATGAAATGGAAGTGTTTGTTTGTAAGCTCTATGGACAAAGCTGTTCCGACGTTAACGTAGCTCGACACAATCTTTTTCTCATGGCTACTAAGGCCGAGTCTAGTATGCCTCCAACAAGTGATGCTTTGCGGAAGCATGTGTTAAGATCCAATTATCAGGCTGCCGTCCACACCAGATGTCTGGAGCAGTTTCCAGACATTCCTAGTCCAGATGGACATGGATGGAAGGTAAATGTCACAGAGCTAGAAGTAGTGTGGGGGGATCTCCCAGCAGCCCCAAAAGCTCTGCTAGAACTAACTCACTGTGGCTGCAGAAAGACAAGTTGTGTCGAGCAGCAAAAAACTCGTTGTTCCTGCAGGCAGCACAATATCCCATGCACAGATCTCTGTAAATGTGTTGCCTGCAAAAACTCTGCCAAAGTAGACACTAGTGGTGATGAGGATGACGAAGACTCTGATTAGTTTGAATCTATTTAAGATACTTGTTCAGAATTCTCTTTTTGTAACTCTGGGATTTTACTTGTTCATCCTTGTATATACATGTTATCTTTGAGAAGGTGTTTGCATGCAATTGCTGCTAGTTAATATCTCTGTACCAGAGTTTTTTGTGTGCATGTATAGAGTTGTGATTAAATTGTATAGTTCTTACCAAAAGTTTGATCATAATTATGAGAAATGTGTGATTCTCCAGAATTTCTATGGCTATTTTTCTGTTCATTTTCCTTCAAATTAATTACGATAGGCAGAATTACCCTACAAACTTGATCGAGGTTCTGTTACTTGAAAATCTTTGTCAACATTTATTTTTCATTTCCGACTAGAAGTGTTATTATAAATATCAAGTCCAGTATAGCGATTGTTTGCATTTTGTATATTATTTCATTGCAAAAATGTCACCAGCACGTACATGTTTCTACACGTGAAGAAATACATGTATAATTTATTTAGCCATGACTCTAACTTCCAAAGAAAATAATGACAATTGGAAGACTCGTAAATTGGAAATATTTAACTCATTGTATGTCACATTACTTGAAAATGTAAAGCTTTTTTTGGAAATTCAATGTAAACACTTTTCTTGGGATGCTCTATTTTGCCAATTTCCGCCAGATTCGATAAAGCAGAGAATTTTTATGAAATGCATTTGGACAAATGTATGTACATGTATGTATGCTGGAAATTTTAAAGAACATGATTTAAATATATAATTAGACTGAAGAAGAATAGCAGAGGCTGCGACCCTGTCATCCATGAAAGTTTGTATTTTATTTACAATGTTTATATTTTGCTAAAACATTCATACATGTAGTAATGCTTTCTGATCAATTGCTTGAAAGAATGTTTGTTATTGAAAATATTACTTGTAAATGTTGAGCCTTTTTTGGATATTCAATGTAAAGACCTTTCTTGCGATGCTCTATTTTGCCAATTTCTGCCAGATTAGATAAAGCAGAGAATATTCATGAAATGGCATTTGGACAAATGTATGAAATTATCTGCTGGAAATTGTAAAGAACATGATTTAAATATACATGTTCATGTATATATTAGACCGATGAAGAATAGCAGAGGCTGCGACCCTGTCATTCATGAAATTTTTTAATTTTTTATTGCAATGTATATTTTATGTGTATTTTTTGCTAAAACATTCATACATGTAGTAACGCTTTTTGACCAATCGTTTGAAAGAAAGTTTGTTATTGAAAATATTACTTGTAAATGTTAAGCCTTTTTTGGAACATTCAATGTAAAGACCTTTCTTGCGATGCTCTATTTTGCCAATTTCTGCCAGATTTGATAAAGCAGAGAATATTCATGAAATGGCATTTGGACAAATGTATGAGATTATCTGCTGGATATTTTAAAGAACATGATTTTGATATATAATTAGACCGAAGAAGAATAGCAGAGGCTGCGACCCTGTCATCCATGAATATATTTTGTATTTACAATGTATATTTTATGATTTTTTTGCTGAAACATACATACATGTCTTAACACTTTTCGAGCAATCGCTTGAAAGAATGTTTGTTATTAAAAATATTTTAATGTCAATAATTTATTGACAATGTGTTGTATAACTGATGATGAATCATTCTCTACATCAACCCGAAGAGCAGTATCCATGTAGTCAAGCAGGCTTACATGTAATTATTATTGATCATGTATTTTGAGAATGAGATAGTAATATGTCATATATTTGATGTGAAACCAGATTATACTTGGTCAAACATACCTTACAAACATTGTTTTAAATTGTGATTTATTTAATTTAAAGATATGCCATTCTCTGAAATATATATATATATTTAATGAAATGAAATAGAAAGAGATAGAGAGAGAGGGGTGAAGGAAAGGAGAGAAAGGGAGGGAATGTGATGAAGAGTGAGAGAGGGGGTGAGGAAAGAGAGAGGGGGATAGGAAAAGAGAGGTGGACGAGGAAAGAGGAAGAAAGGGACGAAGAGAGAGAGATGGTCTAGAGGGGATATGAAAAGAAAGGGGGATGAGGAAAGAGGGAGAAAGGGAAGGAACAAAGAAAGAGGGGAAAGGGAAGGAATGAAGAAAGATAGGGGTGAGGAAACGGGAATATTAATTTTGACTGCACTGCAGCCTTGCTCTATATCAATACAAGTCATTTCCCTATAGCATAACACACTGCTGTCTCAGACAGGACCCAAGAGGGCGTTTGTCATATTTATTAAAAATTGATTTGGTCATTATTAATTTGTGTGCAGTTTTTTCTACTGACGAGTTGCACCATCATCTTCAGTATATTTTTCTACATATTAGAGGTCATTTTCAAGTAGATGCAGAGGATGGGTCACAAAACACAAAAACTAAGGCACTTTTGAGGGTTCACCCGGCGGTCTAAAATGATGATCCGATGGGAAATTGGCTGGAACTGTGTCATTATACTATTTCAAAAGTGATTAAAAAGGTCACTGTCAGAACAGTAGTGTTTACATTTATGGAATAACGTGGGCAGAGGCAAACAAACGGTGCTGGCAAATTGCCCAAATCTGCTTACCGTTGGTTGTGTATAATGATTCTAAATCGTGAATACTGGTATACAGAACTTCATATGGAAAGGTGTGGGTGGAGGGGGGAGGGGTGTGGGGGGGGGGGGGGGGTAGTCATACATTGTATTTTATTATTTTACCTGAGAATTTATTCCTCCTAATCCTAGCTTTATAGCAGATCCATCATAATCATCATGCAAAACCTACTCTCTTTTATTGAGATGAATCGAAGTAGAAGAAATATGATGCATGGTTACATTCGGTTGTCTGAATCGCAGACCCATCTTTTATTGATTAAAAATATAAAGCAGTAATTTTATTAAAAAGGCCCCGTGGGAATAATCTTCCTTGAATAAAACAAGGGTCTTCCGGAAATTAATATTTATTACATGCATTTTATATCGATTTCAACATTTATGTGTGTGTGCTCTTGGAGGAATGAATATTGATTATGAATTACATCTATATATAGGAAGTACAAAGTCATGATCAAACTGAAAGTAAATGTCACCATTTATTTATTAACATGACAAAGATATTGCTGTTAGTAAGTTGAATGACTTCTACATTAATTTCATGGGTATTTCCCTGTTAGGGTGTAGTGATATATTTAAAATGCAATGACAATGATTTGGCATTTTGGAAAGTTAGCCACAAGCTTAAAAAATCAAAATCATAGCCTTAAGAAAACACCAAGAAGTTTATATAAATGACATCAGTAGTTACGCAATGCTTCCAAAAACTCAAGTACATTTGCTTCACACAAAGCCATAACTTAGAATCATCAGAGACTGGTTATGAGACTAGTCAAATCCAGTGAGTAGGTATTGTTTATAAGCTTGCAGCGCTGCTCATCGGTAGTCATATGTTCTGTGTACAAACTAGGGAACGCACGAGAGACCTGCAGCGTCGACGACCTAGCTCAATACTTTCATCGGTGAGGCATATCTCCTAGTGAATTTTGATTGCTCTTCTCTCTCATTAGTCGAGAAGTGAGGTTCTTAAATGGAGCGAGGGATCCTGGCGCTCTTCTCTGGATAAAAGCTTAGGAATGTCATCTGGATTTTCATTCTTCACAAATTGGCCACAAAGCGAGCTCTTATTTTGATGACTGAATTAACTTTTCGCTTTTTACTTGCAAGTGGAAAACTGCTGTGTCTTGAAGTCTTGATTATAGCCGAGTACAGAGGAGGATAAGCTACTTATCTTTCCATTTCTACACAAAATTTCACATAGAGAATAAATTGGAACTTTATCTTGCGTTTTTATTTTGTCTCATAAGTGACGTGTCTAGTAACTAGTGCGGATTTGACTGAATACATCATCTTTTCATTGATATAAAGTGAACAAAAGATATCAGCAATATCCTTTTCATCTCATAGAAGCAATACTCTATGTCGATGAATGTTCTCTGACTTTAAAAGCAATATATTGTTGAAACTGTTGCAATAAGAGCTGAATAATGCTCAATTAGAAGCTCTTGGTTGATATTCTTGCTGACGTTCAAAGAAAAAAAGTTGGATCAGATTAGTGCAATACAAAATACAGTCATGCGTGGACAAATATTGTGAGTATTTCAAGTTGTTTTTATTATTTCTATCAAACTGAAATGCAGGTTTCCCCATTTGACAAAGTGTAAATGCTTGTTTTCAATGCTAATTTCTTAATGTGAGTGAGAAGAATATTCACTATGTACTATACATACAGTATATGAGATCACCAAGAATGAATGCGTACGTCGTGTATTCCAATCTTGTTCTATTTCAGTACGGTATATGTTAATGAACTCCAACTTCCATTTTTATAGCATCCCCCTCACTAATTAAGTTTTTTCTGCTGTTTTAATTAGCTGTTAGCTTGATTAGCTGTTTTGTAATTATCCCCATTTTATGAGCACCTCCTGATCAGCAAGCAAATTTTTCTCGAGTGTCATTAAAGGCCTGTTTTCATCAGCTCTAGTTTGCCAAATAACCTGTTATTTTCAGACTAGGGATATTATCCCGAAGCTCAAAATTGCGTCTTCACCAGACCGATACGCTCATCACAAACTAGCTTTGATGGGTGCAAATAGCGGGATATTTTGGAAACAAGACCAAGATTTCTTGGGATATTTTGTCGACCAAATATCCTGCTAATTGCAACTGCGGGCTGATGTAGATGGCAAACTCGAGCTAATGCAGACAGGTCTACTGCATCTGCTGACGACGAAAGGGGATCTCGTAAATGAATGATATATGAATCATTAGAAGATATAAAATACCCACTCAAAAATATTTTAGACAGTGGATATAATTGAGGATAAAGAATAAGGGGGAAATGTGTAAGATGCGAGTTATCTTTATGTTTGTATGAGTGCATCAGCTATTCAGCTCATAAGCTGTTTTTATCCAAGTGTAATTTTGTTATTTAAACTTGCAACGTTCTTGACCAAAAAAACTATATTTAGGTGATACTTTGAATACATATTACTGGCGTAGAACTCAAAACATATTTTGAAACCATTTGTTTTATGATTCATCTTTATCTTCATGTTTAGACTGCTTGATTAAGATTGTCTGTTGTCATGGTTTCCAGCTAGAGCCTAGAGACATCATTAATTAAGGTTTTGACCAAAGTGTCAAGTTTCTGAGAAACTGTGTGATGTTTATGGTTTAAGTGCGATTAATGACGTCAGTCCAATTATCTGGAATATAGTGTTGTATGGGATTAAATGGATCAACACATACTTGAGAGCGAAAAATTGCTTAATCCACTGGATTGAGATTTGTTAACAGAATTTTTGAAAGATAAACATAATGAATAATTGACCATACATCCAATGATCCTATCTTATGTTTGAATTTTGCTTGTATTATTATGCAAATTGTAACCACTAATGCAGGAATTAAAAAAAGATTGGAATATTCAGATGAATAGATTTAAATATATTTATTATAAAAAAAAGTTTCTGAGAAACTGTGATGTTTATGGTTGAAGTGAGATCAATGACGTTAGTCCAATATAACACTATAAATCATTAAAAACAATTACAATATTCATTACATCATGAATATAAGCTATTGATTATAGTTGTTTAACTGGAACTTTTATAGTATACATGATTGGGATGAACATTCATGTGATCTTTTACTATTTCACTAGTTGCAATATTGCATGAATGTAATGTACAAGGAAAAACTACAAAGACTTTAGTGATTAGGAATGCCCTAATTAGGATACAGTGTTAATGATGTCCTGTTGTAAGCTTGCCATTAACCCGATGAATACTAAACCCAAGTAATCTAAGGCCAGAGTCCATGTCATATGTATTAGTACCAAGATAATGGTAATCAGTGTGTTAAGGTATGGAACAAGAGGAACATCATGTGGTGTCATGTGACTACCATTAACATATTCTTATGTTACAGTCAATGCTCTCTAAGGGCCATTATACAGGACAGCAGTTTTTTTATTTTCATTGTTATTATTGGGGGGGGGGGTATATATTTGGCAATTGTGATAAATAGCCAGTTCAGGTATCGACAGATAAGTGCAGACAGCTGGTAGTTCTTGAAAGGAGATTCCCAAATAGGCCAATGAAATTGGTTCGCTGCAGCTCAGATTATCTTATGTCTTACTGATCTATTTTTTTTTTTATTAAAAATGTAATTTAAACTTTTGTAACATAAGAAATTTGTGGAGTGCACAAGGTAATAGTGTGGAAATGTACACATATGGGCTAACCATATAGCCAGAAACTATCACAAATTTGGAATTTTATTTAAAAAATAAATGGAAATGCTGTGACATTATTATAGTATAATGACATTTTGCAATTCCTGAAAGTTTTAGCTGTTTGACCATCGTGAGGAGTTTCTGAAAATGTTTGTTTGTTACAAAAATCAACCTTCACGCAATCGCTAAGAAAACATAATCCTGAGATTAAATGACGAGTACCAGCATAGACATAGACAAAGATGACATAGCACAATCATGTAGTTAATATTTTGCTAATATCAACATTTTCGTTCCTTATTACGAGATAGTATTCCCCTTTTGTGACTGTTACAAGAAAGAACAATGAACATAAATGAAAGGGAATGACAGAAATAAAAAGATTTTTGTTTTTTGAGAAGTAATAATTTGGTATTAGGAAAGAGAAAGATAAAGATATACAGAATTGAATATCTTCTGCAATTTGTACTCTTAATTTAACATTTTGTCTGTTCAGAGCCAAAAGTGTGTTAATTCACTGCCATAGTATATCAGTTAACGCCCTTATTTGGCTCCAAATAGATGATTTTTTCTTCTTCTCAAAATAACAACTTACAGGTACGTACTTACTACTTACATGTACTTACGTCTTTGTATAGAATTGACACGGCTCTTTAGTATCATTATTAAATCATTTACAAAAGACTGATTAGTAAAGAACAAACTTAATTTCCGGTCTCTTTAACAGTACAAGTGTTTGTTTCATATGATGACATCCATGTAATGATATGGTTGTCATGACAATAAATAACCATCCATGATGTGATTCCACGTGTCATATGTTCCCACTACAATGCACTTGTGAGGTCATAACCATATACAAGGTCTAAACAAGCATGAAAGGTTGCAAGAAGCAAACAACTTAGAAAATATATTTTCTTATTTCATTGTGCAATATCAATTGAAAAGCATATCTCACATGGTCCCACCCACTATACCACAATGTCATGACGTCCAAGATCCACTTCAATCAAACTCTCAGACCAATAAACCATAACAGGTTTCCTTTCGGTTCTCTAGTTACTTTTATTGAGGTGGGTTTAAGGTGAAGCAGACAGGATGAATGCGTATGTTTTGTGTGTCTTGATGTCATGGGTGTGTGAAGTTTAAAAGCATTCTTTACAAATGAGTGATTCTGCATTCATTCATTCATTCTTGTTCGGGTGATTCTAAAAGGTTTGACGTCATGCCTGTATAATGTGGTCCGGGTTTGGTAGCTCTAGGCAGTGCTGGATTGTGATTGAAATTTTGTGTGAATCAAAACAACCTGCACATGACAACTCATCATATCACTCCTTTTACAAAATAACTGAATTAATAGTCTGATATTTTTGTTTATTATGACAACAAGAAAGGTTGGTAGACCTTTAGATAAAAAGACAACACCCTTCTGATTTTTGTATTCATTGAATTAACTTTAGGACATGTATTGCTGAATCATTTTCAAAATAAGTTCAATTTGAAAATTTTACATGAGGTAACATTGATCCTGTATTGCTTCCATGCTCTCAATATCTTTTTGTTTGTCTTTTTCTAGTTCTTTTCTCTCTTTCTCTTTCTCTCTCTCTCTCTCTCTCTCTCTCTCTCTCTCTCTTTCGTGTCTCTGTCTCTGTCTCCCTCTCCTCTCTAATCTCCCCCTCTAAATCTTTCTCCTCTCTCTCAGTAGAAGTATACACCTGTCTGTTCATACTTTTATTGAAATTGTTCTCATCATATATCCATTTTAAATATATTTGGCTTGTCTGATGTTCTACATTTGTCATGCATTGCCAGACGAGGTCGAGTTTCTACATTTTTAACCCTCCACATACAATGAATCTAAATCCCTATCTCATTTGTTTAGAGTGATAAAGATATTAACTTATACCTAAACACAGAGTTAATGTCCTTCTGCCTCTGAGCAGATGATATTTCATGCTGATAACCTCAGCTTCATGATAGCATGAATATTACTTTTAGCTGTGCATTACTAATAATAACTCTGTTATTTATCTTGTAATCTCAGATTGAAGCCGCCTGAAATAGCGCTGAACGGCGTGCGACAGACCGCCATGGACAGCGACTGGAATGAGATCAAACACAGATACCATCTGAAGGAGACCATCGGGTCAGGTAAGTGTTACTCCAAGCACAAATAAGAAGAGGGGGGGGGGGGGGGTATAATCTGAAGCAGAAATGGAAAGCTTGAAAGGATCTGATGAAATAAAAAAGGATCATTTTTTCAAATTGCTTTTGATGATTAACTTACTCTGCTCACATTGATGTACATGTATATTTCATATGTATTGTATTTTGTTTGTTTTGTTTGATATGTAATTGTTTATCATTGTATTTAGTTTGTTACAATGCTTAGAGACTTCGGTGGTAAGCGCTTAGAGACTTTGGTGGTAAGCGCTTTATAAGCACCGTTTTTATAATTATTATTATTATTATTATAAAGACAACAAAATTGTATATATCACACCAAGGAAATTTCACGTCTTTAAATCTAAGTAGAACTCCAGCTTGTAAAGAGTGATACGTACAATTTTAATGCAATGAAAATTCTATCTTAAAGAAATGAAAGTAGTGGTATTGCTGTTTGATATTTAAAGTGTTATGGCTGCGATGTGAATCTTTAAATGAACAAATGAAAATTAGGGTTTGTGTTATTGTTGTAAACAATTTATGTTTGCTTCTTGATAAATCAATTTATTATTATTATAAATCAATGTTTCCTGCCTGTGGTCACACTTTGAGTGATGCTGTCAGCAAAGCATTTTTCTCATCTCATCCATTGCATTTCAATAAAAGCAATAAAATGATTGCATTAAATTCACAGATATGAAAAAAAAACATGTTGAGCTACAAGATTGAGGCTGGGGATAGCTAGTGGCGAGTTGTTTTTCACTGCATCAGTAAACAGATAAAATTTGATGGATGAATTGATTTCATATCTGTGAATATGGGTCAGGTTTTTTTCTCTGGCCTGCGATTGATGTCGCTGTTTTTTGTTTTTTGACCACATCGTCGCATCACCCTTTTGAGGCCTTTCTGTGATGCATCGCATACCTCAACGATGTCTCCCTCATGAAATTCAGAATCTAGAGAATTATTAATGAAGCCAAACTCATGATGCGACGAATAACAAACTTGCTCAAACTGTCTATATAACCTCATATCATCCTCATTATCGGTGATTAGGTATCAGTGATTAGGTATCATTGTGGCCTCATTTTGCTCAATCAGTCTCTCTTTCTGGGTTTGATCCCCCCTCTCTTTTTCTCTCTCCCTCCCTTCATCTCTCTCCCTTCCTTCATCTCCTTCCCTCTTTTCCTCCTTCTCTCTCACTTTTTCGTTATCTCCTTCCCTCGCTCTCTCTCTGTCTTCATACCCTTTTGCTTTACACCCCTTCGCTTTACATTTCTTCATAATACAGTGTTTCTCTCATGTGAATGAGCACTCCCCATGCCTCTATTCATGACATGGTTAACAAGCACTCCCTAGATACCTTTAAACAGTTAGTGAGCTGAATTTAGTCTTTGGGAATGGAATAATGAAAGAAACGACACCAGAGAGTGGCAAAATGAGCTCTCATTTCAATTTCATGATTTAATAATGAACAATGGGGAATAAGTTTAATTCATTATGTGTGTATCCCTCTTGTATTTGCATTACAAAAATACAATATGATACCGTCGGGCCTTAATTACCCTCGCAGGCTTAATTGTGTTGTGAAGAAAAAAGAAAAAGAAGATAGAGATAAGGAATTTTAATTTCACTCTTTTTCCAGTTAATACACTTGCTGGACCTGCATTAGTCTTCTATTGGAGTACAATGTTATTCATATTAAATGTATTCAAAAAATTATCTCAGTTGAGTTACAGACCAACTCTAATTAGCTCTCTTTTCTTATCTCCCAACTCTTTCTCATTGCTTTTCTTGTTTTCTTTTCTTACTTTCGATAATTTAGTATAATTTAGTTTTCCAAACCCTCATCAAGATTGTGACGCGCAAAAGGCACTGAACAATAGACACCGTAGTTAATCACCATCCAAGTACAACTCATAGTTTCACTGTCTACGAGTATTATTCAACCTCTACTCTACTACTTATTCAGCAGACTACCTCATGCTTTCACTTTTGTTGTAAACAGGTTTAATGATGTCATTTTTGTGTGTATAATAACAAATTAATGAACACATAGTTTCAGATGACCATTAATGGAGATTTAGGATATGTTGCAACATTGAGTGTTCTTTGACTAGTTACCTAAGAATAGGAAATACATCAATGTCTTTAAAGAATTTATTACCATAACGACCCTGTCCATGGAAGAGCTAAGAAACTATGTTACTAGAAACACTTCTTGAATGCCATTCCTAACATGTTTTGCTTTCCTGAGGTATACTGTTATATAGTCTGTTTAGAGCCAGAAGGGTGTTAACTTGTATACTTTAACACAAATTCAATGTCCTTCTGGTCATAAACATTCCTTTACTAGGTAACTAGTAACTATCAAATACACGCAAGTAATATAAATACTACATCTCTAGGGTTAGTGTTAGGGTGGTTGGGTTGAGGTTTCTGTTATAGTTCCATCTGGACCACATCATTAGCATCTTTTTATAAATATAAATTATTATTATTATTATTGTCATTACTATTATTACTTATACCGCGCTTTTCCCATAAGGCCCAAAGCGCTTACAGTGAATGGAAATTAAAATTACATAAATACATATAATAAGAAATACAACTACAAACTGCAGTAAAGATGTGTTTTAAGGCCTTTCTGAAGGTAATAACTGATGGAGATGGAGACTGCCTAATTCAAAGTGGTATATAATTTATTTAATGAATATTTGTCTTTTTTCTTGTCCATTCATTAGGTGGTTTTGCGAAGGTGAAGCTGGCCACTCATCTGCTGAGCGGTCAGAAGGTGGCCATCAAGATCATGGACAAACATGCCTTAGGGGTAAGATATTAACACTCCCACGTTCAAAATGTTAAGATCCTAGTTGAGTTGAGTGTGAATGCAGCAAGGCTAGTCGATTGACAAGACTTTGATTGGGCGCTCTCCCCCTGTGACAACATCTTCCTCTGAATGATGGATGGGATACTCCTCAAGGAGGAGGCGGAGACAGAAGAGGAGGCAGATGGAGAAGAGAGATAGGAGGAGAGAGAGAGAGAGAGAGAGAGACAAGACAGAAAGACAAGACAGAGACAGACAGACAGAGATGGAGAGAGAGAGAGAGAGAGAGAGAGAGTGAGGAGAGTGGTGAAGGAAGAGGCAGAGTAAGAGTGGGGTAGATGAAGAGGTGTTTTTAATTAGACGCTTCTTGAGTGTATAGATCTTAAGAAGAGTCTGCGCTCTTCCTGTAGAGTGGTCTTCTTTATCTATTTTTAAAACTAGATGTTGAAGGGTTTGGTCTAAGCACGGGCAGAACGGTCCTCCCTCCCACGCTCCTTTACCCTTTGATCGAGAGACGTTTTATTTAGTTTACAGCTTTGTCATTAATGATTCAAAGTGTCTGGTCTAGCGTGGATGACTTGATAGACTGTCGATTAAATGACACAGGTTCAATTCCCAGTTGTAACCCTATTGACCTGTGGCAAGATATTAATCTAAAAGTGCCGCTCCATACCCAGGAGAAAATGGGACGTGTTACAATGCCTCAGAGCTTTATACTCTTTCTGCCATGATGATGTCCATATTGTCATTTGAGAGGCAGGAGGAGGTTGACCCATACTACATTTACATATAGGTAATTCCCTTATGGCGCTCAATAGATGATCATGTTGGTAAGGTAGGAATATCCTCTGGGAGTGGAGATGGTGCACATATTGTATATGCATGAATCAAACCACAGGGGTAATCATAACTGTAAAACACTTTGGAGATGTATAAATTTAAACTACCTGTACTTGATACAGACTACTATTTCATCTCTGGAGTAGAAATACCAATATTTGATTTCAATATATCATGACACATGTGAACTTTAAATACAATGCGCACATGTAACTTTTGATTCAAGTAGTACAATAAGAAGCTATATTTGACATGCTTTCATTTCAGTTACTGTTCATTGTCTTTTGAGTGTGATTCAACCTTTGATCTCAAACAGTCATGTAATGTAAATAAATCATAGGGCATTGATTTTAAGGATTAACGTCACAATCAACAAGTTTATGGTATCTTTGAATAAGATCTGTTTGTAATACAAGGAGATATATCTCCCAAGTACCAAAGGTTTATCAATGTATTAGTTCCTGTAGGAAGTCATTTAGTTCTTGTGTACACATACTTTAAACAAACAACCAGGACTGTGTACATCAACCTGCAATTTAAGAAAATCTTTCTTTTTTTATTGATGTGCAATTTCCTTTTTTTCTTTCTTCTTTTGATTTTGTAACAATATGTGATCTTGAATGTATAAACCAAATGGTTATGGTACTTTTGATTGCACTCTTTTTTTCTTCTAGTCTTTTCTTATATTTTAATATAAAGATTTCTTCCTCTGCCCAAATTTCTCAAAAAGCTCTTACACCAGAAATAGCCTGAATGATAAACATATAATTCATGGCACTTGTAAAAGTTCACTCAAGCATCATTAAATCCTCCCCCTCCCACACAATGGCTGAAGAATAAGTGCATCTATAGGCGCATTTATACTGTCAAATACCTCATTTTGAAAAGTCGCGATGTTTCGCGCAGCCGTTTACACTTGTGCGGAAACATCACCGACTGAAAAGCTCAGTGATGTTTTGGCGTGTTTCAGTTGGTAATGCGCATGCGCGGCACTCCGATGCAAACACTTTCCTCTTTCTATCTTTCCTTGTTATTCTTTGTTTTTCCTTCTATCACCTTCTCTTATGTTATTCTTTATCACTTCCTTCTATCACTTTCTCTTTCTGTGTTTCCTTATGTTATTCTTTATTTCTTCCTTTTATCACATTCTCTTATGTTATTCTTTGTTTTTTAATCATTCTATCACTTTCTCTTTCTGTCTTTCCTTATGTTATTCTTTGTTTCTTCCTTCTATCACCTTCTCTTATGTTATTCTTTGTTTTTATCATTCTATCACTCCCTCTTTCTGTGTTTCCTTATGTTATTCTTTATTTCTTCCTTCTATCACTTTCTCTTTCTGTCTTTCCTTATGTTATTCTTTATTTCTTCCTTCTATCACTTTCTCTTTCTGTCTATCCTAATGTTATTATTAGTTTCTTCCTTCTGTCACCTTCTCTTATGTTATTCTTTGTATTAATCGTTCTATCATTGTCTTCAAAAGGACGACATCTAGCCCCGCTCCTCAAGTCACTTTACCTAACATCGCGATGTTACAACTGCGAGCGTTTATACTTGCCAAACACGCCAAAAGATCACACTTCGTTTTGGAATGTTTGGGGCTTGGCGTTTCTGCCGGTAAAGCGTAGTTGCCCTTGGTAACATCGCGGCCAGGCTCCGGTTTGGCATTTTTTGGCGTGTTTGGAAGACAGTGTAAATGCCCCTTATAAGTGTTTGGGGTGTGTTTTCCTTCTTCTTCTTCCTCTACACGTGAATTGCGTGGACTGGGTCGTGTTTACAAACACCCAATGGTCGTTGCATGTCCTCCATATTTAAGCCATTTTAATTCAAGTCCATGATCTAGGCTAGGCTAGTATGCCACATTCACAAAACAAGAAGGATCTATTTATGTCCAACTAAATTTTGGTAGGAGTTTAAAGGGTCTTTTCCTGGAATGTTTGATTGATAATGCCCCATTAGGAAGCAAAGATTGTTAATTGAACTGCTGTTCTTGAATGTCATGTCCAGTGTCGCCAATAATAATTACAGTAGTTCCCTCGTTTAAGTCTCTCCTTCTATTTATCCTTTGCCTTTAAATGTCTATTTCTATCTCTCTTCTTCTATATTCTTCTCTGTCTCTTTATATGTACCGGTATGTATGTTTCTGTCTGTCTGTCTCTGTCTCTCTTTCTCTTTCAATTCCAGTGTCTCTCTATCTGTTCTCTCTCTCTCTCTCTCCTCTCTCTCTCTCTCTCTCTCTCTCTCCCCCCTCTCTCTCTCTCTCTCTCTCTCTCTGTCTCTCTTACTCATCTCTGTATATTCATCACTTGTTCCGTTTCTTTCTTTCGTTCGTTCCCCAGGATGACCTGCCCAGAGTAAAGACAGAGATCAAAGCCATGAAGGAGCTAGTTCATCAGCATATCTGTACACTCTATGAGGTGGTAGAAACAAAGAATAAGATCTTCATGGTCATAGAGGTAAGTGCTTCTTCAACTTTTTACTTTTTCATTACATTTGGACCTTTTTGTAGTTTCTATCTTTGTAGAAGTTTCTTGATCTCGCCTTTTGCATTGTTTGGGCTATTTTTTTGTTGATAAATGCAGGCATGCAGAAAGTACCTTTCACTCCTTTTATCAACAGTTTTCTTGCTATTTCCCCAGCCCCCCTCCCCCTCTCCCTCTCCTCTCCCTCTTTCTCTCGCTCATATCCTCTCTCAATATCTCTGTTGATCTTCCATGACGTCACATTGCAGCGTTCAAATTCCTGTTACTATTTATTGTTGTTATCTCTTTATCTTGTTATGTTATTTCAAGGCACTTTCTAGTTCTCCACCCATCTCCTATCTCTTATCATCTTCAGTTTCGTGCATGTGTTTGTCACTCTCTACTTCCCTCTTTCTAATATCATTCTTTATATTCATATTTTATTTTAAGATTTAAGACGTAAGATTCCAGGGAAACCAATATTCTATATTGATGTGTTTTTATCAAAATTCATGGAAAATTGCATTACACAGGTTTTAGATGCAGGTGTTCAAGGCCGGTGCAATTCCCCTTGGGCGTTCTCTATCGAAGTAGATTGGTTAAATTGCCTTATTTTCTGGTTTATATTCTGTCCTATCTCGTGATGTAGGGTAAGTTCTCCGTCTTCCTTGTACCGCCAAACTCCTCCCCTCGTTTTCAGATCTTTGGCAGATAGCAAGGGTTTGGGATGATTTTGACCGTTTTGGGGGAGGAATTCCTGTATTGGAGGATGTAGTGGTCGTCATGGTGACATGAGCACAAGATTGTTTGTCGGCAGGATATGAGGAGGGTTGATATTTTTAAATTCCAGCTGAGCTTCAGAGAAACCGTTGAATAACACAGAGGGGGCAGGAATATGTGGGTCACTTTAGTGTAGTTTTGAAAAACAAACAAACTTGGATAACCACTTTTAACGTCATTCAAAATCCAATTAATATTTGACCTGTGCTACTTCTAAAGGTCTCGCTCAAATTGATTTTTTTTGTATTATTTTATTTGTAAAGAATTGAAAGTAATTCCTGAAATAGTAAAAAAAAAAATTATCCTCTGTTAATAATTTGTCCTTTTGTATTTCCCAAAATGATATCACAGCTGTATGTGTTAACTTTCAGAATAGTGTTAGCTGTACCTAGTTTTTTGTCATAGTATTATATCTTATTTAGCTTATCTTTACATTTATTCTGGCAAGCAGTATGTAATAATTTTTTTAGAGTGTTTCATGCGCTTTTAATAAACTCAATAACATTTCCAATAAACCATTTAATTCAATTTAAAAATATTATCTTGTTTATGCCAACAATAATTTACTTGAAACTGTAACAAAAAATCATCAGGTCCTATTTTTTGTCAATTCATGTTCTCTTCCAGCAATTAAACAAAAATAAAAATTCAACTTTTCATAATAACCAGTCATTTTTTCATATCGATTACTGATTGAATTCAGTTATCTTGAATATGGTTTTGGTTCTGTCAGACCAGACCCACACAATCAAATCAGTGTTGGTTTCCCAGGGTGATGCTGACTTATTTTACGCAAGAAAGCTTCGTTTCTTCCACCTCAAACAATCCAAATTGATTTTTCTTGGAACAAATTGAGTCTAGCAATCATTGGATCAAAGTGATTATCTTCTCTAGCTATGGGTTTGTTTTCAAGGATTTTTTTCCTCCGTTCTTTTGAAAGAGATTTGACATTTCTGAGTCCTCAGCGGAGATCTACCTTTGAACTGTGTGGGTGGAGAGAAAGAGAGAAAATGCACTTTAAGAATTACTGAAGTGTCGCCTACTTCATTGGTTTTCAGCGGTATTCTATTCACGGAGAAGTGGCAAGCTTTTCTGACTATTAATGAAATCACTGCTTTGTCTGCATGCAGTCTTGCTCTGTATCTAGGTCTCTCTATCTCTTATACTCTTTTCACACTGGTTTTGCTTAACCCCGGACTATTTTTTTTGGCTTTTCACACACGCTGTTTTTAGTCCCGTACTAGCGCCTATTCCGGAATAAGAAAATACCCACTGTTCTCACTGCATTTCGTTAACCCCGGATATCGTGAATGTTATGATTGGACATACTTCGCATCTGGCCAGCTGCGATACGCTCCATTGCGTAGTACCGGACTATTTTTCGTTTCTGTTCTCATTCATTTGCTTAGCACCGCAATTGCGGGGTTAGCAGGAGTTAGCACCACAATTGCGGAGTTAGCCCTGCTATTCTGCAGGGTTAGTTAACCCCGTACTATAGGTGGGGTTAGCCAACTTTAGCCCACTTTGGTAAAAACCAGTCTGAACAGAAAGTGGAATAGGCTTAACCCCGTACTATAGGTGGGGCTAAGACCCCCCTTAACCCCACCTATAGAACGGGGTTAAGCAAAATATTGCCAGTGTGAAAACAGTATTACTCTTTTTTTTCTTCGTACCTTCTCCCTCTCTCTCTCTCTCTCTCTTTTCTCTCTCTCTCTCTCTCCCTCTCTCTCTATTTCCCTCTCTCTCTTGCTCTCTCTCTCTCTCTTTTTTTTGCTCTCAGTTCTCTTTCCTTTTCTTCACCCATCTCTCTTCTCGTCTCTCCTCAAATTATTCAATCATCACACAATCCATTACCTATCCTCAGATCTAACATATTGTAATATCAACCCTAACACTATCACAAGATTATTGACAAACTGAAGCCCAATCAAGAGTTACCTGAGCAAATGTGGGATCGCTGTTTCTTTAAGAAATTGACGAGGCCCGGAGCTAAGACTATTGCTATCTCTGAATTGGAGCTATTATTATCATTACGATTGAAACACATGGTGGAGGTGATTAGTCCTGCCCAGTAATGAAATGGCTCTGTTTATTTCTCCTATGCAGACGTCATGGGATCTGAATGCGTATGAACCATCTCTGTATCATCTCTCTCATAATTCCTTTTGATAATTCCTCGAAAAACATCAAGCCTGTCCATTATCTCAGCTCATCCTTCCCCTGTCATATCTTTTAAGATGCAAAGCCGCATGATATATTATGATTGTATATCTAGTCGCATGTTATAAAGAAAATTTAGCTCTTTCTCTTAATCTGATAAGAGTGAAACGTTGGAAGCATGCAATAGAATTGATTTATCCTCTCTTAAAGGTAAAGACCAGTATTGGAAACGCCCCAATTTTTAAAAAATTAAATGGAAGCTCTCATTACCAATCATGTGAAAGAATATGTTTTGACTAATACATGATGATACAAAATTTGCCGGGAAACCGCCTACTAATTCATATATTTGGTAAATTTGTTTCTCTCATGGTCTGTGAGAGATATAGGGTAGTCCCATATACATCTTTCTGTGTATAGTGCTTGTAACTTTACGAAGAATGGGCCAAATTTCTTTTCATTTTGATGATTCCAGAACCTTGCAGATGCTAGATGCTAGATGCTAGATGATCAACCTTTTCTGATCGATTCCACAACGTTTCTTTCACAATGCAATCGCATGACCATAACTGGTCTTTACCTTTAACTGATGTGGTTTGAATGAGATTTATTGCTTACATATCTTTCAGGAAATTAATACTCACCTTGTTCCAACTTCCAAGTATGAATATAGCATCTCATCATGCAGCTATGCATCTTGGAATATATTTTGTCAGGGTTATGATGAGCAGAGGTGAAGAAAAGCTCTACCTTTTAAGAACTTATGAAAGAGAAGTCGTTCAGATAAAAATTGCTTAGTATATGCATAGACGTACGTCTATGGTATATGCAAGACTACAAACCCTCAAGAAAGATTACCGAGAGTCCTTTTCAGGACTGCTCAATCCTCCCTCTCTCTCACATGGTGCACCCGCAAGCCTACTGTATATATGCATACTGTTCAAATATAGACCCAATTCATTGTATATTACGTTGATCATATATCTGTAGTATAGCATCTGAGTATCACACAAGTATGAATTTGATTGTATACTATTGTGATGTATATATCATGACTGACCTGCTATAAGTCTGAAGGGAACCCTGGACCTGGGCCCCATTTCACAAAGCCTTTTTTCAAATGACAAAAATCAGTGACAAATCTGCTGATAACCAATCAGAAGCGAGGATTTCACTAGCTTATAACAAAAACTGTCATTTGTCACTGAGGACAAGTTTTGTGAAACGTAGCCCTGGGATATACATCATGAACTTCTTTCATTTGAAATACAGACTTGATAACACAACTGGATGTGACAGTAATTATTATGTTTTTCAGTTTAAGCTTCCGTCTATATTTCTCCATATTCATCTTTCTATGTGTCTATTGATCAATATTTTAATGTTTCCATCTGTCTATCTAGTCTATCTAGTTAGTATTTAATGTATCTCTCTATGTCTCAAATTTTGGCCTACCTAATCGGTTAATGTCTGTAAGATCAGACTCTAAATTGACACTTAAAATACAGTATCCCTTGAGTATAGCCTCAACATTTAAACAGACTTCATAATGGTACAGTGCCTAGCTCTGTCAGTTAGTCTAACGCCTCGGTAATCCAGACCCTGTTTTATGTCTTGTGATTAAGAAGGGTTTGTACCTGCAACATAGCCGCCAACCAATATATTTTGGAGAAATGGTTCCTAATTTTCTGCCTTCTAACTAGTGGTACAAAAACCCTATTCCTCACATTTTCTGAACAAAATATGTCTGAAAGCATATAAAAAAATACTCTATTCCTAAATTTTGCTTTGGGAGGTTGGCAGGTATGCTGCAAACACTTTCCTGGGTAGACTCTAGCTACGCTGTTGAGCATGGTACATATCATGTAATTACAAGACAACCTGCCCAAGGGATACCCCCGTGTGATGGATGACTTCAATTTCATGTGTACTTTTCTCGGCAGAAAATTGCATCGTTGACGCCGCTTGCTCCCGCTTAATTTGTTTCTCTGACTGGTCTTTCATCTCGTCCCTCTGAATTGCAAACAGGAGTAATTCACTTCTTGTCCATTAAATGCTGGCATGAATATTTCATTGCTCTGACAAAGCATAATAAGATGAAGTTATTGCAATCTAATTTACGGTCTTGTCGCTGGCTGGCTGTCATGCATGTTTGCACATGTTATAGCTCTCATGACATTGTTCGTTGACGTTGTTCTGTGCAAGGTTATGGCAAGCAGAAAGAATTATATGATTACAATTTATTCTTGTATAATTGATATGGCAGCAATAACCTAATTGTGTTTCAGAACCTGAAGTGTTTTTATTATGTCCAGGGGGGGGGGGGGGGGGCGTTTCACAGAACTTGTCATCAGTGGCAAATGACAGTTTTTGTTATAAACTATTGAAATCCTTGCTTCTGATTGGTTATCAGCAGATTTGTCACTGATTTTTGTCATTTGTCATTGAAAAAAGGCTTTGTGAAACACCCCCCAGGTCAATACTTCCTGGTATGTATTAATAGTTCTCTTGTGTAACACTATGTAGGAGAGTGTGGGTGTTTATTAAACTTTATGATATTTATTCAAACTCTTCATTTCTAGAGGGGGAGGGTGCATCTCAGAAAGATTTTTACAAACATGTACTTGAGATGGTTTGTGAGTACGATTGTGAAACAGGAAAGTGGGGGCGATTATTATATTATTCATACAGAGACGTACTTGGGATGAGTTTGCAGATGTTTTAGTTTCTGATGTTCTTAGCGTATCTTGCATCCGTGTTATTGTTCCAGAGAAGAACAAGGTCACTTTGTCGTTTTAGTTATCTGTTTGTAAATCTCTTTTTCAATCTATTTCATCTACACATCTATCCAGCTTTTGCTACATTTTCCTATGATAAACTGTTTTTCTTTTTTTCCATAGTACTGTACCTTCATCTTTTATTCATCTGTTTATCAGTCTCTTTGCTCCGGAATGTTGTCCCAGAGAAGAATAACTTTATATCATCTCTGCATTCATCTCTTTATCATTTCTTCAATCTTTTTCATCTATATTTGAATGAATTTAACTGTGTCTCTGTTTTAAAAATGATCGTTCTTTCTTTCTTCTTTTTCCAGTTTTGTCCTGGTGGAGAACTCTTTGATTACATTGTGGCTAAAGATCGTCTCAAGGAGGCTGAAGCCAGAGGATTCTTCCGTCAGATCATCGCAGCTGTGGCCTTCATCCACAACGAAGGGTACGCACACAGGGACTTAAAACCGGTAAGCATTTATACCAGGGTACCCAAGAGGTACACATATGGGGACTTAAACTGAAAGGCATTTGAACATGTACATGGGGTGCACAGAGGGTGCACAAGGACTTAAAGACCGGTAAGTATGCATAGAATGGGGCTGTAGGGGTACCTCAAACCAGTTAGCATTCATGGAAGGGTGCACAAATGGTACCTTAAACCATTAAGCTACATTGGAAGGGTGCACAAATGGTACCTTAAACCATTAAACTAAATTGGAAGGGTGCACAAATGGTACCTTAAACCAGCAAGCTATATTGGAAGGGTGCACAAATGGTACCTTAACCAGCAAGCTATATTGGAAAGGTGCACAAAAGGTACCTCAAACCAGCAAGCTTTATTGGAAGGGTGCACAAAAGGTACATAAGACCAGCAAGCTATATTGGAAGGGTGCACAAATGGTACCTTAAACTAGTAAGCTATATTGGAAGGGTGCACAGAAGGTTCCTTAAACCAGTAAGCTTTTCGGAAGGGTTCACAAAAGGTACTGTGAACCAGCAAGCTATATTGGAAGGGTGCACAAACAGTACCTTTTTCTGGTAAGCATTCATAGAAGGATGTGCAAGGGGTACAAACACAGAACCTTCAACCAGTAAAATAAAAACTGACAAAGAGAAAAGAAAAGAGACAGACAGATAGATGTATTTTAAAAAGAGAAAATAGATAGAAGATAAACAAAGAGAAGTAGGAAATACTTGTATTCATAACAGAGGCTCTTTTCTTTGTTTAGCATCTGTAATTCAATGAAAAAATTTAAGGCTAAGATATATCCGTGGTAGAGAATGCTCAAAGGAATAGCCCTTGTGCATTCAGACAAATTGACCTTATGACATTTACAGGAGAGAGGAGGGGATGTCTAATCACACTTAGTAATCTCAAGGCACAGATTTTTTGTTTACATTCATCTGATGTAGGCTTAGTAGACTCCTTCTCTCAATGGGTTTAGCATGGTCTCTCTCTCTTCAAGCGTAGAGCAGTCAAGTCTTGATCAAAGCTCTCAGATTATTTATAAAAGTGAAGACAAAATATATAGACTGGACTTGAAGTCTACTTGTCTTTACCCCCAGAAACTCTAGAGAGATTCCCATTTTAAAAAAATTGGTCAGTTGGTGGAAATTTATATTAAAAAATAAAACTCACTTCATAGCTATGTCTAGGTTGTCTGAAAAGTAACCTATGGAAATACAGGAATACCAGTGTTTCTGATTTTACTTATCAGATCCTGACACCTGTCTGGGTTGTTGTTGTCATATTGTAGGCCTACACAATGTATAGGGATCCAACTTCTAATACTCCCCCCCCCCCCCCCTGGCTCATTGAATGAAATCAACTGAGTGGTATACTTTCTCCCAATATCTTCAATAAATTTGAATTCATTACACTCATGCATTGCTCTCTTGAAACATCTCAGATATATTTCCCGTAAAGTGCTCATTTTCTGATTAGCTAATGAATATGACAATTATGTGCAGTGAAGCAAAAATCTGATATTTTATGCGAAGTACTAGCTTCATTGTATGGAGTGCACCATAGTAATTAGACGGCGAAAAGGCGCGTTTTATTATCGCCCGCTAATTGAGGCTGTTAAGGAATGATTTATGAGTAGTCTCGGGATGCCGTAAATGTCATCATAACAATTTTTACAAATTGTACCCTGATATAGAAGTGAACACATAGAAGCAAATTAGAAAGAGAAAAGCTCAAATTCCTCTTTATTTAAACAAGCGTCACCTGCTTGGCTTACCAGCTTACAAAAGAAGATTATGATGAATGATTGGTAGACATAAAAATGAATAGCAAAAAAAAAACATTTAAAAATATTCTAAAACTGGTAGGAAGGACCTGGTCAGTATAAAGCTGTGATAGCAAAGAAACAAAAGGCAAAATTACTCATAAAAAGTACTCAATCATGTAAAGGGTCCACTTATAAAATGATTAAGTGCTGTATGTAAATTAGAAGTATTTACATAGCGTGAGATCAAATAGAGGAGATGTACATCTAAAAAAGATATTTCAGAAAGATCTTCTTTCTTTACTACTATGATTATACTACAACCCCCTTCCACCCCCCTCTCTATGTCTGTCTGTCTGTCTCTCTCTCTCTCTCTCTCTCTCTCTCTCTCTCTCTCTCTCTCTCTCTCTCTCTCTCTATACTTCTCTCTGTCTGACCAACCTATGCAAGTGGTATGCAGAAGTAAGCTAGTTGATGGATGCCTGTAGATATTCTTCCCAACATAGATCCACTTAACACACTTATTATACCAGATGGTATATCTAGTCATCTACTGCATGTCCCTTGTGGTCTTCTAAAGTACGTTTTGCAATCACGGACGACTGGAAGGGGGGGGGGCACTTTTTTCTGTGTCCAAGCTTTTCAATCTTGTGACAGAGAGAGAAAGTATGTGTGTGTGTGTGAGAGAGACAGAAAGAGCAAGAGAGAAGTATTCTTATTTATGATAAAAATGAAACTTCTCACAAAGCTAAGACCTTTTTTGTTTAGTTCAAGCTGTTCTCACTCATGACCGAGAGAGCTATGTTCTTCATATGTGAAAAAGAAATCCCTCAAACAGCAAACTTACAAAAAGATGTTATACCTTCACTATTCTTTATTGATTAGATTTTGTCAGATTTTTATATTTTGTGAACCTTATCAAGATTTAAGAGAACTTTTCTCTGCCTTAGAACTTGTTGATTTCTATTTCTTTAATCACAGCTATCTCTCGGCAGCCCAGGTAGTATCCGTTTCCTACATGTATGATATCATATCAGGAGTTCTAAGAATTGATTCTTTCAATGACTCAAGGCGTCAATCTCAAGCATTAATATCAATTTGATAAAAGTTCTAAATCTTAAAGGGGCACTGCACTACTTGTAGCTGCTTGCGCCCTCTATATAACAAACAATGCCTAATCGGTGACCATTGGTCCCCCATGATCCTCTTTTTCTTATGTTAACTGAGAGCTGAGTTGATGAGATAACCACCTGTCCAGTGACCTTGTAGGGCGGTCTAATCCCTCCTGTAAACTATGGCAGATAAGCTTTAAACAGAATTGATTTGAAAATTACTGAAAGTGCTCTACCTCTTAATACCCTTTCACACTGGTGAGACCAACATTAGAATGACAATGGAGTAAACATGAAATGTGAACAGAGTTGCTATGAAAAATACTGAAAGTGCTCTACCTCTTAATACCCTTTCACACTGGCGAGACCAACATTATAATGACAATGGATTAAACATGAAATGTGAACAGAGTCGATATGAAAAATACTGAAAGTGCTGTACCTTATAAAGAGCTCGACGCCGATGGGCGCGGAGGACATATGGGTGCCCGAAATCTCTGTCTGAACCCCCAAAATGTTTGCACAGGGCTCATGCATACAGACTCTAAAACTATAAATCTGTACCCCTTCCAAAAAAGTTAGTGTGGAGTCCTTATGATACCCCATTCATACTGACGCGAATTAAAACATTACATTACTTGGAGTTGCCAAGCTTTAGTTGGTTATCAGTTGGTGTGGAGTCGGTTTGGCGGTGTGACTAGGATATAACTCTGGAGGAGGAGGAAACCGGACACTGTTTCTTGGAGATGATTTCAATTCCAGATCTATTCTAATCTTATTTCTCACATCCTAATAGCATCCCTGGGCATCTCTTCTTAGAACTGATAGGGAAACGGTATTATGATCAACCATCTGCCTCCGAGCTCCAATTGTCTTACTCTACTCAGGAAAGAGAAATTAATACCTGCCTCTAAGATGGAATTGTTTTTCCTGTTTCTGTGAATGTTGAAGTAATTTCATTCATTTGTTCCTATTTTATGTTCTTCAATGTATCTTTGTTATCAAGCAATCATTCCTATCTCTCGCCTGTCACCTTCTCTCATGTACATCACAATCTCCTCCTACCAGCAGAAGAACAAAATTGTTGTAGTTGTCTATTTCTTTGGATTGAATGTTCCTTATTTTCCAATCTATTACACTTTGTATTACTCTCTCTCCTTATGCAAAATTATTGATTTTTTCTTCTTCTCTCTTTCTCTTCTTGATTACAGGAAAATCTACTATTAGATGAAGATCAGAGCTTAAAATTGATTGACTTTGGCCTGGCTGCTAAACCAAAGGTGAGTTATAGATCATTGATGATTATGTGTCTCCCTTCTTCCCTCCTCTCCTTGCCTCATTCCTTGCCTCTTTCCTCCCCCTCTCTTCCTCCCTCTCTCTCCATCACTCATCTACCTCTTCTCCCTCCCTCCCTCCTCTTCTTTCCTCCCTCCTCTCCCTTTTCTTCTTCCCTCCTTCCCTTTCTCCCTTTCTCCTCCCCCCTTCCTCCTTCCCTCTTTTTCCTTCCCTCCCTTTTCATCTCCATTCCTCCCTCCCTCCTTCCTGCCATCCCTCCTTCCTCCCATCCCTTCCTCCTGCCTCTCTCCCATTGTTTTTTCTTTCTCTCACACCACTCTTTTTTCCGATATGGATGTTAAATGCATCGGTAGAATGATGTGAGAGGAATAAATGACAGGCTCAGATGGACATGAAATATTCATCCACATTGTCTGTCTCTCATGCTTTCAGCCAAAAATACTTACAAAAACACTCCCTTAGTCATTATACAAGTCTCCAACTGTTCTCCTTAAAAAGAGAGAAATCTCTCTCTCTCTCTCTCTCTCTCTCTCTCTCTCTCTCTTTGTCCCTCCTCTTTCTCTCCAGAGTACTTTTCTCTTTTTTTCTTTCTTTTTCTGAAATGTTATTTCCCTTATTTTACATTAGAATGAATGAGATCGAAGAACAACATAATGCTCTGCAAACTTTCCTTATAAACAAAAATTCTTTCTTGTTTGGTAAAGAAAAATAATTGATATCCCTTTTGTACTACAGTCTTTAAGATACAGAAAATTTTACTTTATTACAGCAGCTATTTGTTACATTTTTAAAAATATGTTGTAGTATAAAGACAAATTATTATGGACTAACTCGGTAATGCCTTCACCTTGTACGATGTGAAGTGTTGCATTTAATGGAAATTGTGTAAAATTGCTGACCAGTTTTATGATCCTGAATTATTCAGAATTTCCTTATCGTGCACTTTAAAAAAAAAAATCAAGGGCAGTCGTTGTAACTATGGTAACACACACAAATCGTGCAGGAGCATGAAGACAGGTTCCTAGGTACTTCTCATCCGCTGAGAGGCAGAAAGTCGTTATATCTTTAAAGATGGTTTGTCACTTTTACAGACCTACAAACCTGAAGTTCCATTAACCCACTGGTATATTGAAAAGGTCTATTTTTAGGAACCTCCCACCAAATAAGATTTTTTAAATGTAAACTGACTTCTAACAAATAAATTTAAATGCTTAATTCCAGGTATCTAATTTCTAGACTCCAAAAATATTTGTACCTAATTCAAATTTAGTTGACTTTTATATCTGTTGATTTGAAGAAAACAGCTCCCTCTGTAGCAGTATGAAAACAATGCTAAATTTTCATTTCTTACAAAGAAATTTAAGAAGCTATGGTTGTAAAATTTCACTCATTATCTGAAGGATATATTTTATACACTTGCCAAGTTTGATGGAGTTTGCACAAGTCTGCAAAAGGGACTTACTGCCTTCTGTCTCTCATCAGATGGCTTATAGAGACTTCATGTAGGTTTGAAAGAGCCGTTAGTAAGGAACAATCGGGATTACTTGAAGAGTTATTTGAACTACACCTGTACTATACCATTTTGTGTTTCGTTCTATATTCTCACAAAGCCGGCAGTGTTCTTAACTTCCTCTTCTGTGTGAATACAAAATTCTTTATTACACCTTTATCAACAATTGTTATATATGAAATATAACAAATAAAACATTGACATTTTTAATAAAAACATGCCAGGAATATGTATGATGAACAAGCCTTTAATATGTAGGAAGCAGGTTGTGTAGTAAGTACTTTGCTCCATGATTCTCCCTAAATTCGGTGTGGAAGCTAGTTGATTTCCTTTTATTTTTTCCAGACACATCTGGCATAGGATTGAGTCCAAGTTGTATTCTTTCCAACTATTGCTTTACTGTGATTTCTTTCGTTTTGTGATACTAAGATAACATCGTAAATGCAACTAGTCTGGGCATGAGTCCAGCTTACATCTTGCCAATCTTTTCTAAGAACCGTTAAAAGATAACAAAAAACTATCACTATTTTGTGATACTAAGATAATATCGTAAATGCAACTAGCCTGGGCACGAGTCCAGCTTACATCTTGCCAATCTTTTCTATGAACCGTTAAAAGATAAAAACTATCAGTCGGTCACCGTGAGTGACCTCCTCTAGAATCAATTACCGACTCCTTGCTTCCAGAGCGCTTCCAGAGCAAGTGCCAAAAATTTATCCCAAATGCCCAAGAGCATCGGGTATCCGTTACGGTCGAGAGTAACCTGAGCTGAAAAACAAGGAGCACAACTCCAAGATGTGTAAATGGCAAAGGCTGATGTCTTGAGTAACCGCAAACCAAATTCAAGGCACGTTGTCATCTAGATTTTAACCTAATATAACCAGATAATATTCGCAACTATAAACGCAAAAGTACACCTGAGATATTTCAGGGGGTGGTGGTATTTACAGAGTCTCTGCGGTACCCATCTTCAAGGTCATTTTCAGACAGTATACTCCCACCACATCTGCTCCAAGCTTGTATTTCTTCAAAGATAGGGGTTAAGTTAGGCCTGTGGATGCTAGTATTAAGTAGTATTAAGTTTAGGGTTAGGTATGATGTAGGGTTAAGTTAGGCCTGTGGATGCTAGTATTAAGTTTAGGGTTAGGTATGATGTAGGGTTAAGTTAGGCCTGTGGATGCTAGTATTAAGTTTAGGGTTAGGTATGATGTTTAGGGTTATTAACCCATTGTCTATGCAACCCAGCTTGCCCTTGTATTAAGCCTATGGTAATGAATTAATTTAGTTGTTACTCTGTTAAGTTGAACATACATGTACAAGGACAGGTGTATATATATGTGTTAACATATACCAATTAAAGCCTTTCTGGCTCAAAGCAGTCACACCTTCAGTTCAATAAATTGAAATGAACTATCATAGGGGAAATTAAGAATTTCTATATCCTCTCTTAATTTACATAAGCAATTGATGCAACATTGTTTTCCTCATATATGACATGTAAAGTTCTGCGTGTACAGTACACAGTAAATAAGGTTGATAAATCTGAAATTGTAATAGAGGGCCTCCTTGCAACACCCCTCCCCCTCCCCGGCCCCGCCCCCTCCCTGGTAAAGATTATTGTCTGAAGATCTTCCCCATACTTTATGGTATGGAGTGCTAAGTGGATGAGATCATTCCATTTCTCTAAGTGATAGAAGCTTGATATATTGGAGCAGAGGTTGGCACTAAAGAGCTTGTCGTTACAAGTTCCCGTATTTTTACCCTCCTCTAGCAGTTTTGAAATGTCACCCAAGTCTCGATGTTTATTCTTAAAACGAGGGCAGTAATTATGTTTACAATGATTTGTGTGAGGCAAAGTAACTTGGTCTTGTAAAGATTCTCTCTCTCTCTCTCTCTCTCTCTCTATCTATCCATCTCTCTCTGCCTCCATCTCTCTCTCTCTCTCTCTCTCTCTCTCTCTCTCTTTCTCTCTCTCTATCCCTCTCTCTCTCTCTCTCTCTCTCTCTCTCTCTCGCTGCCTCTGTGCCTATGTCCGTCTCTGTTTCTCTCTGTACCTCTCTCTCTCTCTCTCTCTCTATCTCATTCTCTTCCTTTGTCTCTTCCTTTGGGGTTCTGAGACTGACCAGAGTTTGTGAGATGGATCCAATCAATTAAGAACTCTGTTTTTTTCTAGAAACTAGAAAGGTATTTTCCACTGATCAATCAATCAATCGATAGAGAGCTACATTACTGTGTTAGTGCTATCATGATTTGGATATGTTACATGTGTATCTTCTATGGGTTATAATACATGGGGGTCCAAACTTTTGAATATGACCATCATTTCTTTAATGTTTGACCTTTTCCTGTTAATCAAATATATTTCTTCCAGTTTAATGTATTTTTTCTGTCATTTTATGACCTTTTTGATGTACCTGTAACTGAATTTATGTACATGATATAAAAAATTGTCTTTAATATGAAAAAGCCTTTCGGCCAAGGGTAACAATATGATTCTATTACGAGAGATAATTGTGGGGGCGTTTTCTTAACGTTAGTAATGACTGCCACCCCTCGGAGCACATCTGCGCTCAATTATGGGTGAAGCGTGGGCCATTTTAAGAAAAGGCTGTCCTCACTGCCACCTCCTCACAAAGCCAGACATCATTTCCAGCTCTCCATTTACAACCTTCATGCTGTTGCATACTCTCTTGGTATATCAGGGTCCTCAGCTCTCCAGAAAATCAGGAAAAACCTGGGCCCTGTTTCATTAAATTTGTTATCAATAACAAATGCTAAATTTCAATGACAAATCTGCTCTCAAACAATCAAATGCCACTATTTTATTAGCTTACAACAGTTAATGTAACTTGTTATCAATTACAAGTTTTGTGAAACAGGGCCCTGGTAAATAGTTGCTTGTTTTCCATTCAGGATATGTTAGGGAATTCAAGAGAAATCATTCAACTCAAGGAAAAAACTTAATTTATTTTACATAGAATGGTAGGAACTGTATGGATTGAATGCATGCCAAAAGAGGCTGTGCACCTCTCAAGATACCCGGCCCATGAGAACACCACCTTTGCGTGCCCATGCACTTCCCTGCATGAAGTCATCTGTAGGACTACTCAGTCGTGCCGCTCCATATTGTGTCTTTTACAGTAACATTGACTGCATTCTTCGGATGCTCCTCTCTCTCTATCTCTCTGTCTCTCTGTCTCTCTCTGTCTCTCTCTCTCTCTCTCTCTCTCTCTCTCTCTGGTCTGATGTAAACACTTCAAGCCTTACCCTCATCTCCCGCTTTCCAGCCAATGAATTCTCGTTGAGTTTGTGGTTCTCGGGTAACTTAATGCAGCCTGCCCTTCTGATAGATGGCGGCTAAACGTGCCATGACATCTCTGTAGGGAGAAGAGAGGCAAAGGGAATATTTAACTCATTACCCCCTGGAACTATACGTGATCCCTATTACAGCCTATAGAATGAGGCAATTCAGTAGTCATCGGTTTAAGATTTACCACCGTTTGTGAAGAAAGACATCAGACAAGTTCCTCAGATACTGTTCTGAGTGTTTGAAACTTTAGATCATTTCTCAAGTGGTTTAGATTGTTTCTTCAAAACGACATAAAGCGACATATTGTTCAAAGCAACGTATTAAGATGTGATAGAATCACAACATTTGGTTTCTCATTTCATGTCAATTTCTAGTTTAACATTAAACTGTTTAATCAAACATCCACAATCAATATTATACAAAGCAGAGCACAAGACTAACACATGGGCGCCCAGAATCTGAGTGCGGATGGTAGGTTTTATGCAACAGGCCCTGGACTTAACTTTTTACAGTCTATGCATGAGCCCTATGTAATAAAACTTCACAGTTTACCCTGTATAATAAAGAGTACCTTTGAATTCTCAAGAATAGTTTTGATGTTTATCTCTTCCGAACACCCACAACAAAGAAAGAGTAATACAAGGAAATATGAATTTGTATTATTAAGTGGTCAGAGTTGTGTCTTAAGTTGCTTGCAGTCAATAAGGGTTTATAGAATTTAATATATACAATTACATCAGGCTTTAGAATCATAGTTAAGCAAGGATATAAAATCCTTGACCGGAATCGGCATCAGGCTCTACCATCTCAATTCGGTCTAAGAAAATTATATATATCTGATTCAGCTAGCCATAGGTAGTGGACTCTCTCCAACAATCCTTTTTATATGGAATAGGACAGTTAAAGAAACTCATGCATTGAAGGGAATAATGCATTTTAATTCATTATTTTTTTTAACCCAACAACTTCATAGAAAGAGCTGATAGTTAAAAGTGTTAAGGGTCAGAGAAAAATGTTTTTTATATTGACAACTTGACTTCAAGGAAAAGTATGTTTTTGTTTTCATATGCCTGATTAAATTTGAGATTAGGGCAGTCATTACTGCCATCAGCATCTAAATGGTTCTAAAGAGACAAGAACATTAATTAGTCATGTATTGATTGTGTGTTGTTGACTGCCTTGTTAAGTGTCCTTTCAAGGAAAAGCTATTGTGTAGCAGACAATCGGGACAATCATTGGTGCTGAGTTACATAGTGAAATCCTAGAAATACTTGAAGTCTAATAGGATCATATTGAATTGACAATCATGAAGGCAGCCTCTTGGACTGAACTCCGAACAACCCCTGGATGATAAGTGGGCCAGCCTCTTAGTAACTTCTTGGAAGACCTTTGTGGACTGGTAATTTTCCTATGAAATGCAGAAAGGTGTTAGAAACAGTTTGACTGGAGACATGACAAGAAATCTAATGAGAGAGCATAGAATTGTCTTTGAAAAGTATGCATCCATCTGCATCTAATTGAATATCATAACGTTTCTAGGTAGACTATTGGGCTATACTGTCAACCTGAGCAATGGTACAAGATGAATGTTGTCATGCTCTAGGCCCCAGGACTGTTAAGATCTATGTGCTGCAGTGTTAGTAATTACCCAACCTTCCCCTTGCACCCCAGGGAGGTGTTCCCATGACACTCTCACATTACGATGTCACTGTCAGTGTGTTGTGCGCAACCTCTCTTTTGTGTATGAATACGCAAGCTATATATATACATGCCCTGTGTACAGTATTGATATCTTGATACATGCAACAAATGGGCTCGACCTTGAAGTGAGGATTGGTTAATGCAAACAGAATTGCAGTTGTTTTATTCCTCTACCACGGTTCATAATTCCCAATTTACCAAGTCCATATCTTCATGAGATAACACATTACTGAATTTTCATCAAATTACTCCTTCCCAGTCAAGTTCTACACTGGAGCGTAATGAACGACTGGGCGCAACACTAACTGATCCTTGAAGATACTCCTCAGACACCTCTTCTGTTGCAATCAATCTTCTTGCTCAATGAGGCTTGAATTACCAACGCACCCCTCAATACCTGAATACTTGAACTCATCCTTTTAATATGAGAGCAGTTAATTTGATTGCCTACTAGATCTGTATTGGAATTAAAACGACCTGCCTACTGCTGTAGACATCTTTATCAGCTCTTAAATGTTCCTCTTGTCATAAATGAATCTCAGCTGTGTTGAGTAATGCTGTCTTCATATGAGATTCGTTGAAGCACATCCTATGTTTTAGAAGCTCTACCAGCTCCATATTTTCCATTTTTATAGAAATGTACAACCTGTACTCCACATGGCTTTATCACCAAGTAGTTAAATTTGATATTTGATATTACAATCTAAAATTATCTTTATCCCTTACATGTACCTAGACAAGCTGAATCTTGATGAACTTGATAAAATCTTGATGGGAATTATTTCCATCTATAGAAGTCCTTTAAATTTTCAATCATGCCAAGCGATAGATCAGTGCACCTGCTTTGGACCTGGCCTTCGTTCGCTATGAAAGAATTCCACCCCCATCTCGCCCCTCAATAAGCCCCTAGTCAGGTTGTGCTTGTCAGTCATAGAGGAGGACGGGGGGATCTACTCTCAAAAGAATTACACAGTTAACCGCATCTCCATATTGTCTTAGGGAGGTGGGCTGTAAGAATTCTTAGCGGCTATTTATCTGACCTTTTTTCAACACTATTTGCCTGTGTGTTGTTGTTACTTGATGTTTTTGTTTGTTTCTTTATTTTTGCCGATTGTTTTCATTCCATTGTCTTTTAATCATTTTGAAAGAAGTGTGCTAACAGTCCCCGCCCACCTTCCACCCACTTCTTTAGATGCTTCTCCTTTCCTTAATTTTCCTCTTTTTACTCTGATGGTTGCAAGATGATAATCATTAGTATATATTTGTCCAATACTATTTTATAAACAGAGACACAATGAAGACATTCTATTTCACTTTTACATCTGTATCTCTCCATCCCATTATAATTAATTTGAGATTTATGTTTTCTGATCATTTGCTTGTCATACTTCTCAGAATTAGTTTCTTAACTACAGTAAGAGAAAATGATCTCTATCAGGGCTCTTATGAGAATATAACCACACCTCAATATCAATATCTCTTTTTTCTTTGTTTGTAGGGTGGTATGAAGGATCATTTAGAGACGTGTTGCGGGAGTCCAGCCTATGCAGCCCCAGAGCTGGTGTCTGGCAAGGAATACATCGGTTCGGAGGTCAGTATAGTGTCCTTAAAGGGGGAAATGGATGGTTTTAGCAGGAAAGTTGAACAGTGCTAGACCAATTCTAAAATACAGCGAAAAATGAATTGGAGAAGTCACTAAATATGTACATCATTCTAAATTTGAAAAGATTGCATTTTTTTCATTTGATATATCTTAATAGTATCAGCTCACCTATACAGCTACATATCAAATATATACAGAAGTACAATTGTCCTTAAGTCATTAGCTTTTCTTTCTACAAATTATGCATTCATTGACTTTACAATATATACAATTATACAATCAGTCTGGTATATTGCAGTCCATTTTCAATGATAGCTCTAGATGAGTTTATATGGAAAAATGTTTTATCCATGTACTCAGGAGATTTAAGAATGATAATCTGTTGAAGATTAACTATAATTGGATATGTGGAACAATTAAGAAATGAAATTTTTAATGAATAATGAGTTTGATTGTTTTTCTTTGCAGGCTGATATATGGAGCATGGGTGTGTTACTCTATGCACTACTCTGCGGTTTTCTTCCATTCGATGATGACAATGTTTCCCTCCTCTACCGCAAAATTCTTTCTGGTGTCTATGAAGAACCTCCGTGGCTTTCAGTTGAAACCAAAGAACTCCTCAGACATATGCTACAGGTAAGTGGGATCCAGTTTGGTTGTATTAGAGGTAGTACAGTGAAACCTGTCTATAAAGACCACCCAAGGGAGACAATTGGTCTTTATAAGTAGGTGGTCTTTATTTACAGGTTCCTTTAGTACATGTTTCAATGAGAAACTATTTTAAACTATCACTAAAGCAGGTTTGAATGAAGATGCAAGAAGGGTAATGGGAGCGGAGAATAATGAAACTCTGGAAAGACCCAAACAAGCTCTGCAAAACACAAACAGCTTTAGGTGAAAAAGAAAATTGATTGATTTGTTGATTGTGGCAGAGAAATTTGTTCATATAATTTGTTTGAAGATCTGCTTTAAAAAAAATAGGTACACTGGGTTATCAAAGTAGTGAGAGCAGTATTAGGAAGAACATAGGAACAATATTCAAAGCAGAAATAGGGTAATATGATACGTTGTTGATATTTCTTTATGGTGTGATTTTCTTTGTATAACAATAATGATAATATGTCTTGTTTACCCAGGGTAGCCTCATCCGTACTGTTCTCCCTGAGGGCCCTGCAATCATATTGTATAACCTTGTTGAAAGAAGTAAACAATTCCAAATGCAATATAGGTATCAATCAGTTTTTTCACATTGATATTTATTACATGAAATAAATAAATGAATAAGGCCAAATAAAAAAAAAAACATGTTTAGCGTCCTGTTTTTTCGAAAAATAGGAAGGAGGGGGCCCTTTTTATTTGTTATTTGTTATTTCAAAATGGCCGCTCAAAATGGCCGCTCGGTACATTTTCCCTGACAGTCGGGGCAATTTTTTTTCAAGATGGCCGCCGACAATTTTTTTTTTTTTTTAAATCAGAAATAGAGCCATTTTAGCAGTGTTTTTCATGTTTTTTTTCTTAAAAAAAAAATTTTTCAAAAAAATTTTTCAAAAAAAAAAAAAAAAAAAAAAAAAATCAAAAATAACAAATAACAAAAAATAGGAGGCGGCCCCCAAAAAGGAAGCGGGCGGGGACGCTAAACATGTATATTTTTTTAAATGGCCTAAGTTAACATCAAATACATTCAGGATTCTTAAAAAAATATTTGTGTTTTTCACTTCTAGGTCAATCCCACAAAGAGAATAAAGATGAAAGAGCTCATTATCCATCCATGGGTCGTGAAAGCATTCGGTTCACCTGTAGACTGGGAGAGCAAATGTGAGGTAACGAGAGACAACATTCATTGCCAATTTGGAGATTTAGTGATTTGATAATGAGGAAGTGGTTGAATTAGAGATGAGCAGCCTTTATTGGGGGGGGGGGTGAGAATGTATTGTTGTAAGTAAAGATTTAAACACTGAATTACCAATGACGGAGTGCATGCATAATTTTATTGAAATAATTATATATGTCAAGACCCACAAAAAATGTATTTTTATCAATGGTTTGTTGTTATAACCTACAAGAAAAGGTGGGGTTGTATCTAGAACATATCGTCAAAACTAATAAGAAGATGTTTTAATTATTGATTTTTATCGTGAAGACCCACAAAATGTGATTCTTTTTCTGATTTTTGTTTGTTTTCCATCTTTATTTATTACAGAAAAATCAGCTCAATCTGGACTGCATAACAGAAATGGCAATGCATTATGGGAAGTCGAAGAAGGACATTACGTCAACTTTAAAACAGGTGAGATAATCATTTAATCCTTAAAACTTCCCCTTTAATTAACATATGAAAACACAATAAATATTTGTCATGATACATTTCTACAAAAATCAAATACGTATCCATATCCAACGGATGAAGACATTTCAACCAAGAATCGATTGACATACAGATACTGGAATTTTGAAATCTTATCACAGAAAAATTGGGAAAGATCAGGGAATTTCATCATCATCATCGTTTAGCGTCCATTTTTCCCACAATGAATCATTTCATTCCTGCCGGGGTGAGGCCGAATACGTGTTCTTCTAGTCTCTCTTTCAGGAAATTTGTTTTTATGAACAGCTGAGAACCTTGTTTGTATTGACCCTTACAAAATCATGTTTGACCTTTGACCCTCTGACCCATTTTCTTTGTTTTACAGTGGAAGTATGATCACATGACAGCCACATATTTCATCCTACTAGCAGCCAAATATCGAGGTAAAACGGTTAGACTGCCCATGGCTAATAGACCACTCACAGAGAAGGTAAGAATGGCTCAACTTGTCATCATTTAGACAGAGAATACCGAAATCAGAAATTGTTCAAGATGTATGACTCGAGTAGCTTAGCTGAATGGAGGAGCTCGCGCCTTTGAATGTTTTTAAAACAGATATATGGCGCCATACAAATGCTGTTCATCATCATCATCATCAGAGAGGAAGATTGTGGAAAATCATTCTTTAATTTCATTTTATAGGGCCAGAACGATATTCATTCACTCATTTCATTAGATGCTCATTTTCATCTTTTAGATGAAAAACATCCAGAAAAATATTTCCTGAAAATGTTTAATTTACAAAGTTTTCTTCCTGAATCATTCTTGTGCAGAACCAAACTGACAGTGCAATGCGATTCCATCATCATCACCATCAACATCATAATCCTCACAATCACCATGACAACCTGGAGCCTCCTACCAGCTCACCATACATGTTCAGTTCAATGGAAGATGGTTTAGAAGATGAAGAATCCTACATCATCACGTCATCTCCTCACCGACGGACCGCATCAGAGCGACGTCATTCAGGTGACCGTAGGAGACCACGCAGCTCTCAGAACCCTCGCGATCGACCGGTCAGTACCAATCTGGACGGGACGTACGTGAAGCCCGGCGGGGAGGACACGTACATGGTCCATACACCGCTGGTATCGGGGAAAGAGAACCATAGAGACGATGAAGGGTTTGTGAAACCTGTTGGTTTACCCTTAAAGACTCCTGTTAGGAGACGCAGTAAGAGTGATGCCAAGGAGAAGGCAGCGCAGAAAGCCAGAGGTGCCGCCTTGAAACAACCTGTGGTTCCAACGCTATCATTACCTCCAGTGGTTACTCCCTCAAGGTCAATGGATGGTGACCTCAACAGGCTGTCTGTCAACTCTGCTCGTAGCACTGGTGCCTTCGATATCCAAAAGTGAGTGTCATTACATGCTAGTTCTATGCCTCTATTGTTGATCTACATGGCGGTTTCAGCGTCTGTGGCTCAGATATCTGATATCTATGATCTGGGTCCCGTCTTACAAAGAGTTGCGATTGATCCAAATCAATCACAAGTTTGCAGTCTTATGTACATACTTGCAATTGATATCAATCGAAAATAAGTTGCGATTGATCAACTCTTTGTTAGACAGGGCCCTGAACTATAAACATTGACAATTTAAATATGTAAATTCTTTTTGGATGTATGTTGGAACTTATTCCTCAAAATTCATACCATCCGAGGCACCTTTTCACCAAGTCGTCATAAGTTCAATTCGCTGACATCTCATTGAAACAAATGTATCAAAATTAACACATGTTTGAATCGGATGTCTGTGAACTTGTACTTGTGACGGTTTTGTGAAACGATGCCCTGATAAACTTTTTTTTAAGTGACTTTCACTCTGGTCTCTGCTAATTTGTTAATTGCCCAGAAGTTAAAAGTTGACTGATGTTAATGTTGATTTAAACTGACCATCTGAGCTTTCAACCTCTTTATTCAAACCTAACATTTTTTAAATTTTTTTTTATAGAGCCATTTCATTCAAGGATTCCATTCCATTTGTTTGTTTATTTGTCTATAGTTTTTTTTGTTAAATTCGTAATTTGTGGTTCTTTATTTGTAGAGCTGTTTCCATGGAGGATTCCTTAGACCGAGTGATGATGGAGGATGGGGATATGAAGAGACACGGTATAAGTGGTTCAGCTAAGAAGATCTTTGGTAGCTTTGAAAAGGGAATAGATAAGATGATAGACCTACTTTCACCAAGGAGAAGATCTACTGCCGGCATGGATGAACCAAGAAAAGTCAAGGTACCTTTTCAAATTTCATATTATTTAAAAAATATAAACATTATAATAAAGAGTTCAGAATGAAAATTAGTTACTTGTGTCTCCATTTTAGACATCCAAATCATAAACTTGCTTTAATCTAATAATATTTTGTTACATTATGGTGTTTTTGTTTTGTTTTTCTGTTTGGGTTTTGTTTGATAGGTTTTTATTTGTTTGTTGTTTGTTTTACTTGTTATAAAAGAAAATATAAGCGAATTTTACAGCGTTTCTTCTAACCATTGTAAAGCTTGTTTTCAATTCATGATATATAAACACAATTCTTATTGGGGGGTCATTTCTAAGACATCAATTTACTTTAGTATTCATGTTTAATCATATTCTGTTGGGTTTTTTTTTTGCTTTCAAGAGAAATTAGTTGAATTAAAGTTAACTATGTATACGTTTTGTATATATATATTGAAATCTAAGGTTTAATCCAAGTTTTGGTTACAATAAAGCAATAATAATAATGATAATAATCTGTCATCTTTTCTCTTCTCACTAGGCTCTGTACAATGTATCAACGACCTCAACCCTTCCAGCCGATATAGTAGTAGAGAGATTAAAAGAAGGGCTCATGTATAGCGATATAGACTCCTATAAACAGAAAGGGTAAGTCAGGACAACTTTAGCAATACTAATTCTTACATCAATTTATCTTGGGCTATAGTTTATGGAAAACGTATGTTATCCCTAGAGCAAGCTCTGTCCCTTTCCAATCAAAAATATATTTGATATAGCACCTTTTCCTTGCAGTTACAAAGCGCTGCAATAAATACAAGATCTTTATTTTGGTTTGCTTTAAAAGGTTTTGACACTACCGTAAATTTATAAGCTTGAGAAAGTACAAGCATTCCAGGAAGAAAAAAAATGTGATAGAATACATTAGGCATAAATACAGTTATAGATTTATGAGTTTTTCAAATGTTGTGCACCAATTCTTTAGAAGAAACATTAAGCTGCTTACTATTCATACATATCAAATTGTCTGTAGTAACACATTTTGTGGTATTGTGGTAGTTGAATGGTTTAAGCACTTGACTTGAAATTCAAAGGTCATGGGTTCGATCCCTGACACGGCACTAATGTCCTTTGGCAAGGCATTAATCAACATTTGCCACTCAATACCCAAGAGAGAAATGAGGACCCGGTTTGATGACGAAAGCATTTGTGTTAGTAATTGCCTATGCCCTCATGGAGACCATATGTAGGAATACTCCCCAGGGAGTGGAGATGGTGTACATTGTGGGTGAATAATCGTAATCCGATGACCAGAGTAATAATATCTGTAAAGCGTTTAGAGACGGTATTCCGTATTAAGGGCTATATAAATCCAGATTATTATTATTATTATTATTAAACAAGGGAAAATCCCAAAGATAATATTAGTGAGATATCATTACCCAAGAACCTTTGTTGCTTTGAATGATTAGAAAGTGTTCATGTGGCTTGTGGCTGCTCTGGAGGCTGTAGGAATGTTAGATACTGCAGAATTGACTTTAGCCTAGCTGCCATTACAGCGCTCCAGACTTTCATGGAATAAATTCCAGCCAGGTACCCATTTACCTCACCTAGGTCGAGTGTGGCAAATGAAGATTAATGCCTTGCCAAAGAACATTAGTGCCGTATCGGGGATCGAACCACAACCTTTGAATCACTACGACACTTCTACTTCCTCCTCTCCTGCTCTTTAATTATCATTCAGACTGAAGAATTCATCTTTAAAAAATTTCTCCATCTTTTTCCATGGTGTTCAGGTACACTCTAAGATGCAAGAAGCAAGATTCCAAGGGAAAGACAGTCCTCTCCTTTGACATGGAGGTCTGTAGATTGCCTCAGATGGAGATGGTTGGCATTAGAAGGAAACGTCTTAAGGGTGATACTTGGGAGTATAAACGCATGTGTCAAACCATCCTGGAACACTCCAGACTGTAGCGCCCTCTATAGATTGCCTCAGATGGAAATGGTCGGCATCCAAAGGAAACGTCTCAAGGGTGATACCTGGGAGTATAAACGCATGTGTCAAACCATCCTGGAACACTCTAGACTGTAGCGCCTTCTATAGCGCCCTCTATAGGTTGCCTCAGATGGAAATGGTTGGCATCAGAAGGAAACGTCTCAAGGGTGATACCTGGGAGTATAAGCGCATGTGTCAGACCATTCTGGCACACTCTAGACTCTAGCGCCCTCTGTTGGCCGCCCTACAAATCAAGAAATCCTGTGTTGTTCACTCATGGCCTATCACCACTAAACCAAGATTGCGTCTCTTTGGCTTTTGTTTAAGAAAGATATGTTTCCAGAAAACTAATTCTTGGCACTTGATATGCCGATAGTTTGCAAATGGTTAATACTGACAATGTCTTATAAGAGCCAGAAGGGAAATTGTATGTGAAGAGATATCAGTTTGGCTCTTAAACGACGGTGCAGAATTCATTTGACTGACTATTGTCAGACCTGGTCCTGGTTGAGTGGTGACAGGTCCTGGTTGAATGGTGATAGGTCCTGATGTGTAGCTATTTTAGTCATGACTGTCACATGTTATAAATCATTAAGTGCCAATATCAGGAATTCTAGTTTGTAGTCGATGACATCTCACTGCAAATGATATGTATTTATGATGACGACCTTTGGTCTTTGCATCAGATATTCTTTGTTTTTATCTATTTTTATGGTGAGATTCTACGAGATTCTATGAAAGAGGGATGTTATGCTCTAAGTGGCGAGGTTGTTTTTTTCCAAATTGGAAACGTGGAATGTGTGAAGAAGAGGTGTTGACTAGCGATGTCAAAGAATTCTTGGAGAATGTGTTGTTATTTGGTTTATTTGAGTAAACCCCATCGGATGTTGAAATGGTTACAAATAATACACACCACCTACTTCTGCAACACTATCCTAGTTGATTATGCAAAACAGTATTTTTTTGGGGGAAAAAGGCCTTTTTTATCGTGATCGTGTGGTACATAATGTTATATTATAGAATTGAGGTACAGATAGGAATTGTTTAGTCTGTGAAAAGATAAATGGCCCCAATCGCTACAGACTGCAACATAAGAAAGAAGAACCCCTCAGAAAGGAAACATTTTCTCTTTTAAGAAATTAACATTCTTAATGATGGTATTTTTGTATAAAACTTGCCAATGTGCTATGTCAAGCATGTTGATTCATATAGTGTGATTCATATAAGGTTGGTATTAGCTATTAAAATGAGATTGATCTTGTGTTTTTAGAGATATATTTTCATGCTTTTAAAAAGACCAAAATGAATTAAATCATCAATTTTATAATCATGAAGCTTTAGCTTTCAAAATGTATGGTTAGCTCCGAGATCAACTTGCAAATTATAAAAAATATGAGGAAAATTTGACCTGGGAAATGCTACTGTTTATATGTTAGTTGATATCAAGAGTATAATTAATTGCTATGGAAAAATAGATGGAATGTTTCGAGAAACACACCGTCTAAAAAGCTGTTCTTATTTAAGCCCCCTGTATGGACTAAGGTGTGTGGAATAGGGTTTCCTACTATTCATTTAAACTGTGTTTGTAAAAACATGATAAACTATTTTGGGAGAAAAAGAAGAAATCATGTGAGTGAGAAAGAGAGATACAAAGAGACAAGAGATAGAGAGAGAGAGAGGGGGTACATAGAAAGAATCAGAATGATAGAGGATTAGGGGACGGAGAGGTATAGAGAGAAAGCTAGAAGCTAGAGAATATCTTTGTAGTTGCAATAACTAAGCAGGCCTTTTATAATACACTGATTTCAGGAAGGCAATTTTTTTAATTCATCAAAGAACAGACATTTATATTTAAATTTAAATTATCATTCGATGAAATGTTTTTATCATGCTTGGGTGATTTTATGTATATTTGACCTTATTGGGTAGTCTTACTTCATTTGCATATAAATTTGTGTACAGTTTTAATACTTGTAAATGTGATGATGATGATGATGATGTCAATAATGTTCTGTTTTCAGAAACAGACATCTTGTTTTTTATATGGAAGTAGGGGTGTGCAAAACAATTTGAGAGGAGGAGGAGGAGGGAGAAAATTGTAAGAACAATTATTAATTTATTCTTCTTATTATGCGGCTGCAAGGGGACCAAGGCCCAATGGTCTAGATTTATTTGTGGTGCAATGCCTAGAATCTAATCTGAACATGTTTGGGTTGCACTGAAAACTAGCACATACATACACACACCAGCATAGCACACAGACTTACTAGAACACCTGACTATTAGTATCATTCATACTCCTCTCTCTCTAACTCTACTAGGGCAAAAGCAATATTCTTCATTCAGTTGAAAATCAAACTTTATTTCTGTATTTTACATCAGTATAAAAATTAAACAAACTGTAGTTGGTACATGCAAGTTTTTTTAAATATATATATATATATATATATGATTTTGATGTTCAATGTGTAGGTGATATTTGGTGGATACATGCAAATTGATTTGATTGTTATCTATTTTAATCTGAATAATATTGAATCTTGACTCAACATGATCAGATTCAGGGGCATGGGTCTGGCCACTCATAGGAACACAGTAGCCAAAATGTGTATAATAACAACAGGAATTCAATTAAAAACCTCCAGACAACCTTTCTTTTTTCCTTTTTATATACTTTTCTATATGTATATGAAGCTTTTTACTGTTGATATTTTGCTTTTTACTAAAATCATTTTTTAAAGAAAGTAATAGTCTAATTCAGTTTGTAATTCATTCCATTTCCAGTGAATTATTAAGAAACATTTGGGTCATCATTCAATGGCAATCTTCTCGAGGAAACAGAGATTTCATCCTGACTAGCCCTATTATGTGGATATTTGAAGATAAAAGTAATATTTTAAAAATGTCAATATTTTTGTGAGCTGCTGCATTGAAGATCCAGAAATCGCACCCCCCCCCCTTTCCTCAAAATTAAAAGAATGATTATAATAGATAATAACAATGATAATAATCAAGGGAAATCTTGTTTAGAGAGCTGTCAAGCCAAAAGTATTGCCATTTAGTGGATCTATGAATCGTTTGGTACTGTGAATAATAATCAAACAGAATAATATTATTTTGATACACTCTTATTCATTTCTCCATAATTATTTAATATTTATTACTCTTATTGCCAGTAAATGCCTTGAATTATCTTTGAAGTCTTATCATGTACATTCAGTGGGGAAAAGTGTATTCTGTGTTGAGTAAGTCTAACAATTGTATGAATTATTGGTTCATTTGTGATATATGACATAGTTAATGGTGATAACAAGGATATGATACGCATATGTTATCTCCTTAGGTATCGATAACAACTACACTTTAGTATTAAGGAAATACAATTGCTACTTTGAAAAGAATATTAGAAACATATCAAAGTTAATCAGGTTGTTAGAATATGTATGGATTTGTTGGGAACAAAGACTATCCCACGATACAATGATGATATTCATGATCAGTGTACACAAGCTCATATTATGCTGATATCTTCTATAGCACTTCAATAATCCATGCTTGAATTAGACTACTCAGTAGGCCTGTCTCCATCAGCCAGAGTTTGCCTTATAACCCGCTATTTTAACTATCCCGATCACAAATTAGCCAGTTAATTTGCGTCTTCATCAGCTCGCAGTTACTTATTTGGTCAAGAAAATATCCTGAGAAATCTTGATCTTGTTTCCAAAATATCCCGCTGTTTGGGAAATAGCTGGCTAATTTGTGTCCGTCCAAACTAGTTTGTGATGAGCATATCAGTCTGGTGAGGACGCAATTTCGAGCTTCGGGATAATATCCGGAGTCTGAAAATAGCGAGTTATTTGGCAAACTCGAGCTGATGAAGACTGTCCTATTGAAACTCTCATTATAGGAAGATAGGAGATAATAAAGAGTTGAATTGAATGTTTGGTTTGGTGCAAGGTTTAATAGCATGTGTTATGTTATTCAATTGATCTTTCCTCGCTCGCATGAATGAGCCTTCTAAGTCAGTCACCTGTCGGCTAGGATACATTCTTTTGTATGCTTTGAGACCTGAAGCAGTTTTATTAGTTTATCGGATGGATGCCGAACTATCTAATGCACATTTGAATGTAATTCTTCTTTTGTATTCAAAATGATAATAATTAAAAAAAGTGCAAAGAATAATTACTTTTACAAGCTCCTCACCTTGACTTTATTCATGCATACATTTGTATGTGGGTGCGTGAGAGACTGTGGGCGTGTGTGTATTGTAATAATGTTCTTTTAAAGGAAAAGGTCATTAGTACCCCTACCCATAAATTTATTTATGTTGAATGAAAGTAATTAGTTTGTTTTGATGCAGTCACAAAGCAATGTGGTCAAAAAGCATTAAATTCACAATTTTATTGAGCAGTATTAATTTTCCGTGAAATACTTAGCTTAGGTGCTAAACAAAAGTGGAATTAATTTCAAAGTTGAATGATAGATTTGAGTTTATGGTCAATTTTTAAGCGAAGGTTAGGATAACAGAGACAAACTCTGAAACATCAATCCAGGTCATTGACTTCATGAACTAAATGTAGGTTGCTGATAGACACCAAGTTTATTTGCAGACAATCAGTTTTATCTTCTCTTTCTTCTTCTTCTTCTTCTGCTATATCAGTCAACCTAGCTCCAGAGAGATAATATCTATACAGAAACAAAAAGTTATAAGTAAATTAAGTAGATTTCTTGTTACCTCTTTTAATGACGTGATTGTGACATAATGATTTTTATTAAGATAGTTCAGAGAAGAAATAAACTTTACTTATCTTTAAATCTATCTTTATCGATTTCTGTTGATCATGAACTCTGTATTAAAAAAACAGGACGGGCACAATTTCAGAAAATTTCTCAAAATCAAATAATAATAAAAAAGGAACAATACAAATTTAAAAGGTTAAGACATTGTAATGTGTTATTTTACTTTTTTAAATAGCCAAACAATCAACAAAAGGTTTATACGATTTGTAGGTGCCTTTTGTGTCGCAATAACACAAGGGGAAGGACATTTTTGTTATGTTACTTGAGGTATATGATTAGGTTTTAAAGGGGGAATTAGCTGGTTTTGCCCCCCTCACACGTATATTCACCAACATAATTCTCACCATCAGTGGCGTAATGAGCAATAACTTTTGGGGGTCAGAACAAAATCTGCATCGCTACCAAGTAGCATAATGCAGGGGCGGTGGAGCGTCTTCCAAAATAGGGGGGGGGGGGGGTGGGCATGAACAAAAAAGGGGCACCTACACCAGTTTTAGACACTGGTATATACCCCTACATCGTCATGATTGTGATAACACTACCAGGATCACATCAATAACGTATATATTTCTTTCTTTACGTGGTACAAGATACAGCTTGATTGAACAACATACTTTGCAGTTGGGTGTGATGGTCTGTAAATTAATTTTTGAGCGAAGCGATCGAGCGAGTGAGCAAAATGTTTAAAGATTTGTGAGGTACCAGTGCGAAACATTACATCTTAAAAAGAAGAGAACAAAACAAACCCTGATGAGTATTAAAGATCGTCTGCAGTAGTTTGGCCGGGGGAGGGGAGTAGACCTCCCTGCAAGGTCACTGACAGGTGGTTATCTCATCAAACCAGCTCTCAATTAACATAAGAAAAAGGGGATCATGGGGGACCGACATGCACCGATTAGGCATTGTTTGCTATATAGAGGGCGCAAGTAGATATAAGTAGTGAAGTGGGGCTTTAAGCACAATCTAATGCAGAATGACTGAAAAGTTCTTTTATAATTAACATAATTATAACATCTATAAATATGAGCGAGCTCGAGGGAAAATTAATGAAAAGGGGGCTCTAAGTCGCCTTGAACTTTGGCTGCATGATATGGAGAATGGAAAAGTAGGCACTTGAAAAGGACAGTTATTAGAAAAGAAGGTGCTCGACGTGTCAAAGTAAATAGAGTAATAATATTATCAAAGGTGAAAATGGCATTTCTTGCACCTGAAAAAGGAGACTCAACAGAAGTGAAAAAGGAGACTCAACAGAAATGAAAAAGGCACTTGTGAGAATGGAAATGGAGAATCTGTTGAAGGGAAAGGGCACCCATCAGATTTTTTAATAGGAGCATTTATCATTAATATTATCATTATTATCACTCTCATCGTCTTCTTCATAATCTTCAGCATTAACAAACATCCTCCTCCTCCTCCTCCTCATCATCATCATCATCATCATCACAGCCACCATGTTCATCATTATCACTCTCATTGTCTTCTTCTATTATGTTCTTCGTAATCTTCAACATTCCTCCTCCTCCTTCTCCTCCTCCTCTTCCTCCTCCTCCTCCTCCCCCTCCTCCTCCTCCTCCTCCTCCTCCCCCTCCTCGTCCTCCTCCTCCCCCTCCCCCTCCCCCTCCCCCTCCTCCTCCTCCTCCTACTCCTCCTCCTCCTCCTCCTCCCCCTTCCCCTCCCCCTCCCCCACCCCCTCCTCCTCCTCCTCCTCCTCCTCCTCCCCCTCCCCCTCCTCCTCCTCCTCCTCCTCCTCCTCCTCCTCCTCCTCCTCCCCCTTCCCCTCCCCCTCCCCCACCCCCTCCCCCTCCTCCTCCTCCTCCTCCTCCTCCACCCCTCATCCTCCTCCTCCTCCTCTTCCTCCCGCTCCTCCTGCTTCTCCTCCTCTTCAATATCATCATCATCACAGACACCATGATCACTATCAACACCATCTTCATCGGCGTCTACATCATCACATTAAGCATCAGCACAATCTTCACGACTTTTATCATCATTGTTATCATCATCATCATATTCACTCTCGTTGTCTTCTTCATGATCTTCACTATTATAGGTAATACAAAGTTTTGGTATGGGGTCATGAATTTGGTTCAAATGAACATATTGGAAGCATATGCGATCTTACAATATTTAGTTATCGTTGTCGCGGTAGAAATCGACTCTAAAGTTATGAAATTGTAAATAATACAATCTTTATGTTGTATAGCTCCCTCTCAAGGTCAATATATTAATTAAGCTATAAAACAATGTTTCTTGACTAAAATCGATCAATTAGCTATTTCCGTTTGGAAATTATATATCACAACTACATATTCTGAGATTTTCATGGTCGCAGCTACCATTGTACGGCCGTACGCTCTATTTGAATTTTATCAACATTTACCGGGAGCACCGGTACATTTTTATATTTAATTTTTTCTCGAAAGCAGAAGTGTTTTAGGGGCTACATTTTCTAGTGCTTATAAAACATCCACAGGGGCATCCAAATATATTAAACTTGTAAAGAATCACTATCCACCCAGTTTTCAAATTTTCCCAAAACTTTGTAATACCTTTAATGAACATCCTCCTCCTCCTCCTCTTCGTCATCATTATTATTATCATCATTTATTTTTCAAATTCACATTTA